>WYDI02027878.1:42817-81395 GCA_009867235.2 Psittacus erithacus
TGAAAGTCAAAAACACAGCACTGCACCAGCTACTAAGAAGGAGAAAAATGACTGTTACTGCTGAACCCAGGACACCTGTGAAAGACCTCATATTCCCCTTGCAGAGGTACTACTTCTCCAAATCTGCATCTTCTCAGGTGTCCTCACCTAGCATTGTTTTTTCTTTTAACATGCCCTTCTTTGTATTTTCCTCTTACACATCATGCATGCCCAAATAGAGCAAGATAAGGGTGCCACTACACTTTCAAACGCTGGTGCTCCAGTTTAGACTCCCTTCCAAGTAAGAGATGGTCCACTGTAGCAGCCAGAACTTAAACACAGAAAGGTACCAAATTTATGCTCATCAAGGTTACTCATCAGACATCACTGTGTCAGTTGTATAAAACTCACTATACTTACAACTTCTCTGAGGAAATCTTAATGTTCCTGACTTTTGACTGCTCACAGCTTCCTGAATTTTCTTATCTGAATGCTCCCACATAGAGAGACATATATACCACTGTGAGCCACTGCAGGTAATACTGCACCAAAAATGAAGTCAGTCAAAGTTAGTAAATCTCTGCCTTAAGCCAGAAGTCACGACAGATAGAGGAAACAAACAAATAAATAAATAGATGTTTCCACTGTGGTTACATGGGCAGCTTCCCGCACAGGGCAGCTTCCCGCACACTCAAAGCCAAAGACTGGGATTTCTGGTGGGCAATATATCATAGAATCATAGAATAGTCAGGGTTGGAAAGGACCTTAAGATTATCTAGTTCCAACCCCCTGCTATGGGCAGGAGCAGCTCACACTAGACCAGGTTGCTCAAAGCCTCATCCAACCTGGCCTTGAACACTTCCAGGGATGAGGCATCCACAACTTCTCTGGGCAGCTTGTGCCAGTGCCTCACACCCTCACAGTAAAGAACAACTTCTTTATATCTAACCTAAACTTCCCTGTTTAAGTTTTAACCCATTACCCCTTGTCCTACCACTACAGTCCCTAATGAACAGTCCCTCCTCAGCATCCTTACAGGCCCCCTTCAGATACTGGAAGGCTGCTATGAGGTCTCCATGCAGCCTTCTCTTGTCCCGGATAAACAGCCCCATCATACACTAAGATAAAAATATGATATTCCTTTAATTCAAGGGAAAATAGTTGGAGAAGCCAAAGATGTCCAGACGCAATCACTTCAGAGAACAGAATTCCAGATAAGTACATGTGGAGCTCTTTACTCCACCATGTTGTTAAAATTTTATGATGGAAAAACCCAGACTCACATGAGTTGTGTGTATATGCTATACACAATGAAGCCAACTCGGTTTTCCCCAAATGCCTACAAAATGAGCTGACCTCAGGAAAACATTCCTATGTTTAAATAATAAATATGTCCCAAAAGACTTCTACTCAACTTGTCAAAGTATCGTTTGTTGAATAATTGAAAGCAAGAGCACAGTAAGAAGTTATCATATCAAACTTAAATACGATTTTTTAATTTCAATGATATGAATGGTAAAGTTGTCTATAACAGGAAAGAGAAATATATCTCGATTTCTGTTACGCAAAAGGAGTGTTTGCCTTCGCGTACTGCTCGTTATGTGATACTGCCATCTAGCAGGCTATCCGAGGAATTCATGTTTCAGTCTTTACAGGGGCAGCAGTGTGTGAGGGGAGAACTTCCAAGAAGCTACCCTAAACATACTTCTTCCCATTTCTTCCCACTGGCTTCTTGTATATGAGCATGTGATCTAAAACTCTGTATGCAAGCCTGTCTTCCTCATCTACACAGAAACAACGTGCTATCTTAAGAGACCAAAAAATGTTACCAGAAGTAAAATAAAGGTTTGGTTAAAGTTTGCATGTGAATTCCTTTACATTTCCCAGTGTAATCTTTTAGGTTTTCATCTTTGCTGCCCTGCAGCTAACAAAACCAGTTTTGCCATGTATTTTGTAACATCAGTTGTTTCAAGGCAATTCAAAGCGTATTTCCTTGACGCTGCTTAAGATGTGTTGGGGGCTTTAAGACTGGGCTTCAAGGCTCCCTTCTTGAGCCTGGAAGCTGTTAATTCTGAAAGTTACAGCTACTTACATGTAACTCAGTGTCTTCAGAAAAGGTAACTACTGAACTGAGTGAGACTTGTGATTCCTGGGTGTCCAGCATGAAAGAGGCAGCAAGCAATTCAAGTTTGCCCTTCCTAGCATGACAAGCTATTGCTATTCAAAATACCTTTTCTAGAGAAATGTTTCTTCATGATCAAGGGCTGTTTAGGTTCATTTTTCCAGCGTGATGCAGGTATAAGGCGAGATATCCAGTTCTGCATCCCAGATGCCAAGGCTTGCTGGTACCTCTACGTGGAGCAGCCTAGTACCATACATGCCCTCACTAGATGCCCAACACTGTTATGCCCAGGGCTCGCTTCCTGCAAGCATTCCTGCAATAATGTGGCTGAGAAAGGAACCTGTTCCTCCATCTCCATTTTTTTTTTTTAACTTTTTCATGTTAGATTCATGTTGCTAGAACAGAATTTTATATAGAATTATTTAACTTGGGATGTTATGGAATTTTTAGACAAAATCTTCCAGTAAAAAAAAAAAAACAAACCAGACAAAAATTGATGAGATAGTTATCATTCACAGTAGAAGTGGTTTTTCACCTGCTCCCCTATTCCCTTACAAATGTCAATCAAAGCCTGTCAAATCATTAACAAGAATTTTGCACAGGCTCTTATTTGTAACTTTGTTGTATACTGGCACTAAAGATATAAATAACATTTGTTTCCCCTTCCCACCTTCCTTCTCAAAAGCTTGCTTTTAATCAACAAAAAGGTAGTTTCCTACTACTAGATTTTCCAGTTCATTTTCTCAGTCTATTGCTACTGTTCTCTCTAATTACAAGTTCAGCAGGTTTCCACAAGGAAGAGAAGGAACATGGAGACAGAAAAAGCCTTGTGGAGGCCAGCCCTCTACCCTGCTAGAAGGCTTCTGAAGGACAGCAGCGTGGAGGACAGCCCTCTACCCTGCCAGAAGGCTCCCCCGGGTTAGATGGGTAGGCTGAGAGGAAGCCCTCTTTGGCGATGCTATTTGCAAGAGGGAGTAACTGGCACTTCTACTTCATGCAGAAGGAGAAATCAACTCGAGTAGGTGCCACGTGACATTTCAGTCTAAGGAGAATCTGTCTCCTTTGGGAGTGGTGGCTGCCTCCGTGGCCACCTTGGCAAGGAGGGGTGCTCTGTTGCTGCACGCCTGGTTCCCCTCCCTCCCATAGGAGCTGTCACACTCGGCGTCTCACATCCCCATGAAACATTTGGTAGTTTTGTATTTTATGCTTTGTTAACTACTTTTTGAATTCCGGAGCAAATATTTTAATTGTCCTTTTGTTTGTGGTGCTTGAATGTAACATAACTATTTTTATTTTCCCTTCATTGTGTTTTTGCAGATTTTGACAAAACTGAAGGCTACTGAATGATTTCATAATTAATATCTGTGCAATTGCCACCTAATTTAGTGCTAATGCTAATGCATAATTTAAAACAGCTGTGCCAGATAATCACAAGCCTTAGCAAGAGAAAGCCTATTGATCTTCTATTTCTTTTCAGACAGTGCCTATGAGTATTCAATTTTTCTACTGGATCAGACTTTTCATTTTTCCTTCTTGGTTAAAGGTCATATAACCAGCAGAATAATGTTGTCAATAAGTAACATCTTCAAGCAGTTACTACCTGTCATCCAGGTGCCAGTTCAGAAACATGCAGATTTGTCTGTAGGTCCTGTATTGCCCCTGCCAAGCTTGTCAAAATGTCCTGGATAACCCAGACATCCAAGGCTATCTTAGGACAATCTTAATCGTCAGTAGACACATGTTCAGGCAACTGAACCAAGTCCTGTGTGCCTTTCTGAGCCAGACTATTCTCCAGACTTCACCTGACTGTGCTGATAACCTTCGCAGTCTACAATAGGCACTGAAATTTCTAGCTTGCATACAGACACCCATACTCAGACACCAACATTTCCGTGGCTTAATTTTTGGGCAGGTGTTAGCATTATTCAAAATTGAAATTCAGTCCCAGAATTCAGAAAAACACCTCTCATATAATGCTATGATAGAATATCCCATGCACTGATACCCTGTAAAACCATCTTTGGAGTGCGGGGTAGAGGAAGTCATAGCTCTCTGCATCTTCAATTAACGTGCACATCGTCAGCTCCAAGTGCATTCTATATAATATTTCCTCAAGTTTCTAATCCTGTATTTACTTATAAACAAAATATAAAATAAACAATCTTCCAAAATAATTTTCCTTAAGATCTATGACTTTGATTTCATCCTGAAATTACAGCAGTGCACAGCCTAAAGAAAATCAATAAATACTGCTCTGCTCCTCTACAACTACCTGAAAGGAGGTTGTAGTGAGGTGGGGATCAGTTTCTTTTACCAAGTAACAAGCAATAGGATGAGAGCAACTTGAGGCCTCAAGTTGTGCCAGGGAAGGTTCAGACTGGATATAAGGAAAAAAAAATTTCACCTAAAGGGTTGTCAAGCATTGGAACAGGCTGGCCAGGGAAGAGATGGAGTCACCATCCCTTGAGGTATTTAAAAGACATGGAGATGTGGCACTTAGGGACGTGGTTTAGTGGTGCACTGGGCAGTGCTGGGTTAACAGTTGGACTCCATGATCTTAAGGACCTTTTCCAGCCTAAAGAATTCTGTGATTCTAGCTGTGAGTGAAGCTGAGCAGGTAACAGCTTCCTTGTTTGCTCAAGTACTGCCAGACCACCAGCTGTACGAGTAATAATTAAAAACCTTGATAAAGATCTCTGAAGCACGTATTGACATGCAATGACTGTATTAATATTTTAAATAAGATGTTCTACACACCTCTGCCCACATACGTGCACTAGAGGGAGCCAGGACCAAACTGTCCACATCCATGCTCTCACACTGCTTCCACCATCGTTTCACACTCCTTGGAACTTTGCGGGTTCCATCCTCAAGAAAACGCTGTCAGCATCCCCAAACAGCAACTGAACTTAAGTTCATTAGGGATCCAACCCTGAAGTGAGGTTAAACAGCTATGGCGTCCAGCCCTATTCTGCTGGGAATGGCTGTAACAGTTGTGAAGGGGAGAAGAGGAAAATCGGGAAGGATCTCTTGCCTCTGACTGGTCATGCTCCCAGGCTCACCACATACCTTTGGAAGACCACTTGCCTTTCACTGGAAAACTCAAGCTCAACTCCCCTCCTCCATCCTCTCCCATCACAACCTGGCAGCTAGAGGAAGCAGGGACATTTTCTCACAAGATGCCAGCTCTTGTATCAACTGAGTCAGACTTTAATAAGCATTTGTAAAACAGGGCTTGCTAAAGCACTTTTGCTCCATCTTGTTTTCACTGCACTGAGCCAAAGTGATTCTGCTCCCCTCTGATGTACACTGCAAGAAAATTATTTTGGCTTTAAAACCTAACTTCTGTAAGACAAGAAAAGCAAAAGATTTCCAATTTTCCATATAGTCTTAACGGGTGTCACTCTGCACAAATGTACTGCGGTATAGCCTTTAACCCTACACAATCTTCTCATGTACACTGAACACACAACACATACAGTTGCTAGGCAAGTGCGACTGGCTGTGCGTGTGTGTCAATGCAGGCACATTCTGAGCCGTTACTCACGTTATTTTTAGAAAGAAAGGACATACAGAAGACATGAGACATCCTTCACCTTTTTTCAAGATACAAGCTGACAGCACATACTAAATAATTTACTGGACCCAACCGGGTTGTTAGGTTTTTTTAGCCATCAGCCGAGACTCCATAACTTTTGGGATGCTGACTTCTCCTTCTGCTGGTGCTTCAAGGGCACTGGCATCATCACACTCAACCCAAGGTAGTCCAGCAATCTTTCCCCAGGCCAGAGTACCAGACCAAGTGATACTGAGCTAAATTATTAAGCCCTGCTACAAGTTTATTTTCATGTCTGGCACTGTGAGAAGAAGCTGCAGGAGCTGAAATGGGATGGGCTGAAGGCTGCAGGTTGATTAAAAACACTGGGAAGAGGAAACCATATCCCACAGATATGTAAAGCAGTGTGGCACAGGCCAAGAAAGGGCATTTTATTTAGATGGGAATAAAAAAGTCCTTTTCTGAAATACAAAGGAGAGTTTAAATCCGCACAAAAGGACACAAACAAAGACCATTATGACCATAAATAAAGTCTTAACTCGTGTTAAGTATCTGTGTCTTCTGTTTCTTGGGCTAAAGAAATACTGATAGGTAGGACCACAAAATTATGGGGCTTTTTCCAACGTTGTAGCTTTGCCTCCCACTTTTACAAGGCTGTAAATAGCATTCTTGGACATTTGCCCCTTACAAAGAAGAAGTGACTACTACTACTTTCACTACTTCCAAATAAGCAGTTTTACAGTAGCTTTTAAAGATTTGCTATGACTAACACAACGACAGGAGTGAGAAGAAAAAGACAGGGATGGCACACACTACAGAAGCCAACGAGAAAAGCTGCCAGAGTGGGACTCATCTTCTCCTCATGCAGTGGCGCAGAGCTTTGCTACATAGATATGCTCTTTCCACAGGCAAAAGTAAGAGGCAGGACCCTCCAGGGCAATTCATTCTGCCCTAACATGGACTTCGGGAAAAGCAGATGAACAGGATGCCGAACTTTAAACAAGTGGAAACCCATCCCCGTGTTAAATTATCCTTTAATTTCATCATGGAGCTATGTGTATACACACACAGAGATATGTACAACTAAATAAATACAGACAGACACTTTCCACAACTCCTGTTAAATCTAAAATGCTCTAATCGTCCAATGCAAACAAAATCTGTAGTGGAAAAGGAGGGGCTTCACCTGCTATCCTGCTACATGAGAAGGTGCATTAAAGCACACCTACATCTCCCTAGTGGCACTAGTTACTCGTGTGAAAGTATTCCTATTAACTAAAGAAAACAAAGACTGATTAGTGGTCCTTTTGTAGGTGTACGGGTATTTATTCTACTCCAGCCACAACCAGCCCCTCTGGTGCTCAGAGGTGCGGGTGGTGGAGCTGCCCTGGCTGCATTCTTGCACCGAGGAGGGACCCCAGGTGACCCCCTCCCCTTTTCTCATGGTCCCTTGGCATCTTCAAGCCCCTTGGGGAACACAAAACTGCACTGATACCGCCAAACAATTTGCTGCTGCAGACGCTACTGTGGGAAGGACAGTGAAACACAACATTTGCCTGCTGCACTGCACTCCTCATCCCAAGCAGGTTTTTACTAAAACAAGGTAGCTCACAGAAAATAACGTACAAAATGACAACCCTCTTGATAAAAATGCTAGCAGCACAAATACCACAATGCTGGCAAACAACCCTTAAAAAAAAAATAGAGAAAAGGGACTGGTTTGTGTTTCTTTAAGGAAGCAGGGTGTATTTCAGAGGTAGTATATTTTTCCAAATTATTATAAACTGTCGCAGCAACTTCTATTTTCCTATGGGATACTTACATAGTTTTGGGACCAACAGTAAAAAAAATAATCTACTGGTATAATATTATTAAGCAAAGCATTTTCATTGATTTCTTTGTAATTTCTTGGCAGGCGGAGAAGAATAAATCAAGGAGTGAGCATTTCTACTAAGTCTGCACCAGTTTGCTGGTCTGGGCAGGAGCAACACAAGGGAAGAAGATGGGAACATAGCCCTTTGATTTCCCTCGACAAGCAAACCTGCTTGCTTCCTCCTCAGTCTGACCGCTAGAAACCTGAAGGAAAACAGTTCTCAGCTGGAAGTGCCCAAGCATGGTGGCAAAGTAATAGAAAAGCCAGAGTGACCTGATTGCTGTGCAAACCCCTCTCCTAGCAGATGCTGCGCACATTGGGGTGGGAATCTCAAAAACCGCAATGGAGGAGTCAAAGCTACGCACTCTGAGCTGCAAATAGATACTCTTCTCTGGGAATCAGGTCCTACAGGAGGGAGGGGAAAGCCCTACCAAAATGAAGACTGCCATTAACATAACAAAACACATAGGAAAAGGAGAAGGTATCATCTTCCCTAGCCTGCCTCTGTCAATAACTCTAGGTGTTCTTTGTAAAAGCATCCTTCCTTAGGGAAATACAACTCCCATCTTAAAGATACACTTTCAAACATAAAGCAGACATAGTCATAACTATCTTGAGTGCTGTTCTGATCACTAGCATTTACTGTTTTGATCACTGGCTTAGAAAAAAAAGTTCAGTTTTGTTTCTATTTTTTTTTTCATCTGCCTTGCCCTGCTTGTGATTTTAGACAGATTCCAGGCTTGCAAGTTAGTCACTTCCACACACCACATGGAGAAGGCTACATTAAGACACCTGAACATTATAAACCTGCAATGATCTTCCTTTTGAACTTAGGAGTTAATAACAGACTTCTGAAAGTAGCCCAGTACTATGGTGATTCTAACTCCAGCTGGGTTAATTACACAATAATTAGGTACAAACATTGCAACACAAAACACAGCTACATCATTATTTGCAACAAATGTTAACTCTAAATAAGTGCAACCTGTCCCACAAACACTTGCTATAAACGACTTAAAAATAAAAATTTGATGGGGTAAACACAGAAAGAAAAAAAAAATTCTCTGGGAGAATTTTTTTTGTTAAAAAAAAATAAATCTCAGCACTCATTTAGAGTTTGGGATCTTGTGAAAGAAAGCTTTAAAAGGAGCAAACCTGATTTGCTGTGGCTGTTGCGGCGAAGGGAACACTTGTTGCAGGAGTTGTTGCTGCAGAGACAGTGGCGGCCGTAGCGTTGTGCATCATGGGTACTTTCAGGAGGGGAACCATGGAAGCAATGAACAGGAGGGTGCAGCATTATGGTAAGAGAAGTGGTATTTTTGGCATGGTGAATATCAAGAGCAGCAAGCCATCGTCATGGGTTAAACCGGCAGATGGCATGCAATCACAGTGCAAAGCGAGAAAGCGTGGCGGAGAAATAAAAAAAAAGGGAAAATAGCTTATTACAAGTACAATTAAAGGAAGGCTGTCAACACAATCGGCGATTCCCAGAAAAAAAAAGAGCAAGGACCACTGAAATAGCGGGTGTTATCTCTAAGAAGATTACTTGTGCAAATGAGGCCTCCACCAAACTAGCCTGTTACCTAAGAATTGTTACACGGGCAATTTGTTTTCTCCCAGTACCAGTATAAAGCACTCCATACTACAATTCTGAACAAACCCCACAGTGGTTTGCACTTGGAAGAAAACTGATAAATATTTATCTTAATTTTTAAGCACAAGCAAAAAATGAATTCATGTATCTTCATTTTGAAGTAAGCCAGATACTCACTGTCTTCCTTTATAATCCAATTTATGTGTTTTTTTCTACTACCACTTCAAAACTGTTTGTCTTTATCAGAGTTAAATTACCGTCTGCTTTGAGGCAAAAACCGGGAGAAGGATAATAATAATATTCCCAATTTAAATACTACTTTGTTCGATAAAGAAAAGCAAGGTCAGTTTGGTGAAAGTCGCTGCTTTTGCTCATTTTAAGAATGAACTTGTGGAAGAATTATTAACTTGATGTTTTAAAGGCTTGATATTTCAACTGCTTATCTGTCCCACAAAAAATACAAATCACTGGGACAGAGCTATAGAGGAAAGATTAGCTTTCAATCTTACAGGCCACTGCACTGGACTTCTATTTTTTAAATCCCAAATGTTAATTTCAAGCTGTAAATATATTTCAAGGAGCGAGATTCAGATCATGGGTTTCAATAGAACCTCTGTGGATCAAAGTAGGCATTTCTGGGAAACGCTGATAAAACTTTCTAACACACAGCAAAAAGGAGAAATAGGCACACCACTATGAAACTTTAAAACACTGATGAAATTTGCTGGCTTTTTCCAGTATTTTATGATTTTATAGTACTAGACAGTATAAAATATAAATAAAACTTTGAAAACTGAAAAGCAAACTGGAATTCATGGTATTATGCTTTTGCAGTGTAGTTGTTATAGCAGGTGATATCACATCTAAACTGCAGCTTTCACCTACAAAGCTAAACACTCTGCAAAGTCAACCAAAAAGACAAGCGAACCTTTAATTCTAGTCAGCGGCTAATCCTTGCCTAGAATTTTTGGAACAAGTGAATATACATCATATACAGTATAAAAAGAGATCAATAAAGAAATTTGGAACCTACCAATACTGGTAGCGGGTGTCATGCACAAAACTGACCCTGCGTGTCATGCAATGATAGGTGAAAAAAGTGGATAAAGGGAAGAAACAGGTTAGCCGTTTAGAGTTAACATTCAAAGTGAGATTCAAGCATAACCACAGAGAAGTAAGTTAGTTAAATGAAACTGTAAGGTCATTCATAGTTTTGCTTTAACATAAAAAAGGTGGTTCTGTTCTTACTAAACTCCTGGGTATACTGTGTGCCTTTTGGCATGTTTCTGTGTATATATAAGATACTTCATTAACTTTTCCATTTAGTGCTTTTATCCTTTCACTTAGTATTTTTGCAGCAACAGTTTTTGTTTATAGAAACATCGTTGGTTGAATATCACATATTTGGGAATTTTAGAACTGACTGCATAATTCAAATGGCTCAACTGTTGCACAGATCAACCAACTGTTTGATGTACACCAGAGAAAGGTGTTAAAATGGAATTAGATGATACTGTTCTGAAGAGGCTTTGCTGAGTTCGCATCTGATGTTAATACACTTTTTCTTAAAACGACGCTGGAGGTGAAGAGGTGCTCCTGACCAAAGAAAACACTGCTTTAACAATTACCCAAGCTGAATACCTCAAAGTGCGTAACATTACAGCAAAACGCTCCCAGTGCACCTCAGAGATGCTCCGGAAAGACTGCTGGCCTGCCATGCAGTTCAGGTTTGATGCCTAGCCTGCCTTTAACCTTTCTGGGAAGACCCAATGAGAAAACGCAGCATATTTTAAAGGCAGGCAGATAAGGAGACTAGTCCCAGGTACCTGCATATTTGATACAAAGTCAAATATGCTTCCTGTATTCTTGTGAGGCACTGGAATAGGTTGCCCAAGAAGCTGTGGCTGCCCCATCCCTGAAAGTGTTGGATGGGGCTTTCAGCAACCTGGTCTAGTTCCAACCCCCTGGCATGGGGGTTGGAACTATATGATCTTTAAGATCCTCTCCAATCCAAACCATTCTATGATTCTACAATTCCTGCTTCATTACTACCGCACACCCTTATCAGACCATAGCAGTAGCAGTGCAACTATGAATGACCTTACCCAAGAACAGTCCTCAGAGAATACACAGCATTCCTCCTCTAGAGGCTATAGAAATACTAACAAACAGCAATGGGAAGAGAGAAAAGATCTGTTGTTTTCAGGATCATTCACCAAACAATAAGGAGAAGGTGACAAAGCAATCAAACTGATGTAAAACAAACAAAGTGCAGAACTTTGGAGGTAAGCCATGCTAAGTCAAGCCTCACACTTTATATTAGGGGAGCAAGTGGTTAAGAAAGCAGAGAAGTTATATAAAACAATTAAGTTTTATATATATTCCAGCAGCAAAACTTTTTTAAAATTTAACAACACACACACACACACACACACACACAAGGAACACATCTGAAAATTGTACCAGTTCAGAAAATATCACATAATCATTTAAAATCCAACAGATAATGTCATGCATTGCTCCACAGACCTGGGTGGCATGACAGCCCTTACACTCACCAAATCCAACCTGCCCAGGAAATGTGGGACTATCAGACGTAGCACCTTTACAAAAAGCTCATGACATCCGCTCACACAGAGGGGGCTCCCCTTTCCTAACCTCCTTCTATACCCCACTCCTCTCTCTAACATCCTTTATAGCTCCTATGGCATTTCAAAGGGCCAGGAGGTTCAGCCCTTTGAGAAAGGTTTTCTGCTGCGGGCTTGGGCTCCATCTGCTACATTAGCTCTCTGTATCTTCTTTCTTCATGCACTTGTGTTGGGGCTTGCAAACAACATGGCCTTTAAGGTTTTGTTCCAAGATCCACCCTTCCTACCATTAGAAATTTGTAATATAAAACTATAATTACAACCACTGATTGGTTGGAAAGAGTAACTGACAATAAAAAGCACAAAGAATGAGCTACTTAAGGAAGAATGAGCACTCCAAAAGTCTGGAAAACATCCAAATGCTATTTCACTTAAAAAGGTTTACTGTATTTTCCGTAGTTAATTTTAAAATCTTGGTAATTGTACATAATAGCGATAAGCTCTGAAAGGGAGTGAGTGCTTAAGAGAAGGAATAATGCATATCATACTGCAAATTCTTAGGGTTACAAAGTAAAATAAATTTGAGGAAATTGCACAGGGCAGTCTTCCATTCATGTCCAAATAGGCAGTCTCACAATTAATTCCTTTTTTTCAAACACTCCCATAAATGTCAGTATGTTTTCTGCCTCAGATATTCTGGTGCACCAAAGTGCTAAAAATATGGCATGCTATAACTTAGTATTATAAATACAGGGGCAGGCTCCAAGGTTGTTACTCAGGCCTTACAGAAAAATTCCATGAAGTCAATGCCATCTGTGTTTGTTTTTATCTTTAAAAACATATGGGAATGCTGATAGATTGGGAAATCATCGTGTGTTGCATTTCATTCCTTGTTTAACTGACATTATTTCTATAAACTAAAATAACCACTGAAATGTCAAGCACATTTGCAAACACATAGTTTTAAATGATTCTGGAAGTTCACACTCGATACCATTCTGATACTAAAATATGTAATTTGTTAATTACAAATGAAAGCACAGAATTCATCAGACAGGATACTTTGGAAGTTTGGAGTTGGGGTGACTGGCAGAATTTAGAGGATTATGCTGTTACTGTTTACACGAGCACCTAGCACGTTCTTTCTCTCACCGTGTTAAAGAGAAGCCCTGCCACCAGCCACCATGCAGTTCAAGCAATCTCTGAATGCTCTGATTTTCACACAGTTCTGAGCACTGAAACGCAAATTATGTCCACTCCTCTCTAGATCACCCCTATGAAGAATTACGACCCCAGCTATTAGCCACAAATGCTAGGAAAAGTGCTGGTGGTGTTCCAAAATGAAAACCATGAAAATGCATCTGATGCCTCAAAGCCTTTCAGTGCAGCTGCCGGGAGCAATGTGCTTTGTCTGTGATTCCATACAGGTATAGACCGGAAGGTTATGGCTGGTGCTCCCCTTCTTGCAGATGGGGTAACCCCCACAGCTGCAGAACAGCATCCAAGGGAGCAGGAGGATGCGCCTTGGCTACGGCACATTTCCCATGGCATCCCTGAAACATGATGTTTTTCCCAGCGTTTTTGTTAATGGAATTTGGCACTCTCATCTCCTAGAAGAGTGCTCACAGGTAAAAGTCAGAATACAGCCAATTTCAGGTGGGAAAAAAGGGGCAACTCTGGACAATGATGAGCAAGGCTATAAATGTGAAAAGTAGCCTAGCATCATGTTGAAATTGCTGCTTGAATTCTCATACTTTGCAGGAGGAATTAAACCAATGTGTAAATACCTGCGCAGACTTCACCTCAAATAGGGCACGGACCATAATAAACCTTGTGTTAAGTGCAAACGCCTGGCATGGAGGCTACCTAAGGAATACAAAATTGGTTCAATGTAGGTACAACATACCTGTTGGGATAAACGCATGTTGCTGCAACTGAGCATTGGCAAGAGCCTGTTGATAGTGCAAGACACTGGGATTGAAAACGGCACTGGCACCATTGCTTTTTTCAAGTGCTTGTCTCTTTGGTAAAGGGTGAAGAACACCAGGAGGAAAGGCCTGTAAATAAGGAAGTTAGTTAAAATGGCATCGTTTTTAAGGTGGTGTCCGTAACACGTACATAAATACAAAAACTTATTATTTTTTAAAGCAGCTAAAGATGCCTTGCCATGCATATTAACTCAAAGCACAGCAATGTAAAATGAGTGAAATTTTGTTATTGATAGCAAAGCGTGGTACTATTAACCTAAAACTGTAGCAGCACAACTACTGAAAAGAAAGGCCATTAAAGCAACAAAAATGGCATTGCCTTTAAATAGGTTTTCAAATATTACAGGGAGAAAAAACCACTTGTGTTTCATTGCCAAGTATTTTTGCTTTTTTAAATTTAAGTATCACTTCCTATTATTATATAGATTAATGGATTACGTTAAGCGTTTTCAATTACAGAAGCAGTTTTATCTCAATTTGACTTTTCATGAGAGGATATTTAAAAAAATGAAACTGTGTTAGGAACCAAACTAAACCGTCTGCGTTTATTACATATGAGAATGAGATGAATAAATAGAGCTTCTGGTAAATTAACAAGTACGTGAAATCATTTCCAGTTGATGTTCAAAAAGTAAAGCGATACGAATTTCATTAGTTGCTTCTCTGAAAAAAAAAAATAATAAAATAATATAAAAAGAAATTAAACAAAAGCTACATGCAAAGCAAAAGGTGAAAGGTCAAAGTACCAGGTCTACAGTTGCTTCGAGAGGTCGCTTCATTGCTTTGGCAGTCGACTGAGTCTTTTAATAACAGGCAGCGAGCACATGATGGCAGTGGGCCAATGGGATTCAAGCGAATTAACATACAGGTAAAC
Source organism: Psittacus erithacus (assembly GCA_009867235.2). Lineage (NCBI taxonomy): Eukaryota > Metazoa > Chordata > Aves > Psittaciformes > Psittacidae > Psittacus > Psittacus erithacus. The sequence continues at coordinate 57,392 of WYDI02027878.1, forward strand.
AGCAAGCAGAGGTGCATCATGGGAACGGCATTGCATTTGTGGATAGGTGAGAAGGAAAAAAATATTCTGAATGCAATATACAACATACAAAACACTAGGCATGCACAACAACAAAAATGTCTTCTAAAGAAATGAATATTACATTTTGAATTAGTACCGAAGCAAAAATGCATCTACTATACCTTAGTTAAAAGCATATAAGAGAGTAAAATATAGATGTTTGAAATTCAAGAAAGTTGAGTAAAACAGCAGCTTGCAGACACTATTAAGCATCATATAAACACTTCACAGAAAGGCAGAAAGTTTTAAGGATAAGCTTGTAAGAATTCCTGATAAGTTAGTTCAGTTATATTTTAAAGTGGGAAAAATCAATTTGAAAGGCTACATTTTCAAATACAAAGCACTAGTGGAAGTTGTAATGCATTACAAAGGCTATTAAAATCAGTGCTTGCAAGTTGAGTGTCTTCTAATTGGAAGAAGTGCAATCATTCAATAGCTTTGGGCTTCAAAATGAGAGAGGTTCTCCATTTCCAATACAAAGCAGAATAAATAGTATCACACTAACTTATCATTAATTCCGTTTTTTACCCTACAGCTGGGTCATTTTTGTAGCTATTTTTTTTCCTTGGAACTTACCACATTATATTGAAAGGAAAAAAAGTATTTCAGAATTTAAAACATATTTTTCTACATTTTGCTACAACCTTCAGTAGCAGGGAGTAAAAATACTGCTTCCAGTTCATAAGCGAACATTAATGTATGAGTTATGATACTAGTCCAGCATTATTTTTTTTTCTAATATTTAGGCATAATACATAAGCATTTACATTTACGTATACTTCCATAGTAAGATCAAACTTATGGCTGATAGCATGGCATTCTGTAAATAATCTTCTCATATGAAATATTACTTTCTAGTTTTATTGCGTAAATAATTCTTACAAACCTTTAGAAAGGAAAGATTTACTAGAAATCAGAATTTTTACTTCTGTTTTTTAAACACAGGCTGGAATTTAGCTCTTTTCAGGATACGTAGATTATGTCTACCTTGACATCAGCATGTGGAAATAGGGAGCAAAAGTGAAAAAACCCAGAAGAGAGGATAAGGCACAAAATGCCTACAAACAGCTCATGGTCACAACATTAGCTAGTACAAACTGGGAATTTATTTTGCTGGATAGCCTTCACCTTATCTATTCCTTTTTCCTGTCTCTGGGGCACCTACATTCCATGAGGCTTCCCCCTGCCTTACCCATCTCTCTTTCAGCACATTTCTGGATTACTTAACCTGGTCTACAGGATCTGTTCATCTGCTTGGGTCCAAGACTTGGACACAACAATAAACACCTCGTGCAAAGAGGATCCGGAGAGCCTTCTTGTGTTTATTCGGGGTGTTGTGCAGCCAACAGGTGGGTACCCACCATGAGTACACCCACGGAGGACATAACACCATCAGCACAGGGCATAGACTCAGATCCACTCTGCATCCACCACAGATGAAAAACTACACGGAGGTGAAGCATTACGACTGAATGCAGCATTGTGCCATGATCAAATCCACAAATGAAACATCAATGACAGTAAAGCGTTTCAGTTAATTACCTTTATTATCCAAATGCAGATCTTATCTGATCTCATTTGTTCACTTATTATCTCTGTTTATGATTGCCTTGCTCCCCTTCTTCTCGATGCTCTTCTTAACCTCACCTATTTCAAAGCTTTTTGCTGGCTTTCGCCTCACCTGGCACAGCAAGGTCAGTCTCATAGTTTTCCCAAACTGAAGCCTTTAACTTTATATGCTTTTAAACCTACTTGTCAGCCTTGTTTCCATGTAGTCTCCCACTTCTATTAGGCTTTCAGACCAACTGTCCATTTTTCTCCCCCATCTTATTTTTTTTTTTCCATTTTGTCCTAATAGCAAAACCTCCTTTATCTCTTTCTGTTCCATCAGGTTATCTCCTTCTCAACATTTGATTTCCTACAACCAAAAAATCAATAGCTACAGACTGAGAGGAAAAGGCTACAGAAAGAAAATTAAGATAGCAATACAAATGATCAGACATACTGAGGCACAATATTTGTCTGCTACATGTGACATTGGTACACTACAGTGTCTCCTGGAATACAAGCAAGATCCACACAGCAGAGGCCAGCAGGGATGTGCAAGGAGCTCCTGACTAAACTCAAACACAAGAAGGGAAGCACATAAGAAGAGGACGCAGGGACAGTTGGCCTGGGAGGAACAGGGACACAGCCTGAGCATGCAGGGATGGGTTAGGAGAGACAAAGACCACATGAAGTTGGATCTGGCAAGGGATGTGAAAGACAGCAAGAAGGGCTTCTCCAAGTGTATCAGCAACAAAAGGAAGACAAGGGAAAATGTGTGCCTGCTGCTGAATGGGGCAGGTGACCTGGTGACACAGGACATGGAGAAGGCTGAGGTACCGAACATCACCTCCACCTCTTTACTGCTAAGACTGGCCTTCAGGCCAGTGGGAGGCCACTGGGAAAATCTGAAGTGAAAAAGATTTACCCTCAGAGGGTAAGGAACATTTAAACAAAATGGATGTACACAAACCCATAATCTGACAGGACGCACAGGTGGGTGCTGAGAGAGCTGGCCAATGCCACTGGAAAGCCACTCTTCATTATCTTTGAAAGGTCCCTATGACTGGGGCAGGGGGTCTTAAACATTTCAAGAAAGTAAATTACACTCCTATCTTCAAAAAGGGCAGGAAGGAAGGTCTGAGGAATGACAGGTTGGTCAACCTCATTTCAGTCCCTGGGAAAGCAACTGATCAAATCCTCCTGAAAACAATCTCCAAACACACAGAATCATAGAATAGTTAGGGTTGGAAAGGACCTTAAGATCATCTAGTTCCACCCCCCCTGACATGAACAGGGACACCTCACACTAAACCATGCCAATCAAGGCTCTGTCCAATCTGGCCTTGAACACATAACTTCTCTGGGCAACCCATTCCAGTGTCTCACCACCCTTACAGTAAAAACCTTCTTCCTTATATCCAATCAAAACTTCCCCTGTTTAAGTTTTAACCTGTTACCCCCTGTCCTATCACTACAGTCCCTAATGAAGACTCCCTTCCCAGCATGAAAGCCAGGAAGGTGATGGGAAGTAGTCAGTATAGATTTATGATAGAGAAGTTGTGTTTAAACAACCTGACAGCTTCATACAATGAGATTGGCTTAGGGAGACCAATGGATGTTGTTTCTCTTGACTTCAGAAAGGTTTTTAACAGTCTCCCATTTCATCCTCACGGCCAAACTTACTTAGTATGGCTAAATGGGAAGCAGTGAGGTGGACTGAAAATTGGTTCAACTGCCAGGCTGAAAGGGTGGTGATCAGCAACACAAAGCCCAGATGGAGGCCAGTCACCAGCGGTGCAAAACTTGGAGGAGTGCTTGATACACAAGACAGATGTGCTGCCACTCACAGGGACCTGGAAAGGTTGGAGAAACAGGCACAGAGAAACCTCACTAAGTTTAACAAAGGGAAATACCAAGCCCTGCACCTGGGAAGCAACAACCCCATGTACCAGTACACCCTGAGGGCCACCAAGTTTCAACAGAAAAGGCCTCCAAGATCCTGGTGGACACCAGCAACTGAACACAAGCCAGCAATGCGCACTCATAGCAAAGGCAGCTGACAATATCCTGACCTGCATTAGGAAGAGCATCACCAGCAGGCCAAGGGAAGTTATCCTTCCCCTCTACTCATCATTAGTGAGGCCGCATATGGAGAGTAATGTCCAGATTTGGGCACCCCAGTGCAAGAAAGACATGGACATACTAGAAAACAGTCCCATAAAGGGGCCCAAAGATGATTAAGGATCTGGAGCACCTCTCCTGTGAAGAAAGGCTTGGAGAACTGTGGCTGATAAGCCTGGAGAAGAAAAGATGCAGAGGGACCTCATCAGTGTATATAAATACCTGATAAGGAGTAAAGATGGAGCCAGACTACCTCTCAGCAGTGTCCAGTGACAGGGCAAGAGGCAATGGGAACAAATGTAAAAACAAGAAATTCCACAAAAAACCATGAGATTTTTATTATTTTTATTTACTGTAAGAATGCTTTAACCATGGAGCAGGTTGTCAAGAGCGTTGTGGAGTCTCCACCCTTGAAGACTTTCAAAAGCCAATTACGCACATCCTGGGCATCTGTTCTAGCTCACCTTGCTTAACAGTGGGATTGGACTAGGTGATTTCCAGAGACCCCTTCAAACACCAACTATGAATTCACATTTTAATTTAGGCTGTACATTCTTCAGTGACTTTTTATGCTCTCTGATGCACCGTATGAATATTTGGAACTCTCCAAGTATAAAATCAAATGAAACTGTTTCCGAATGCACTTCACATTTAAGCTGCAAGGTCTACAACCTCTTTCACAGTCTTTCTCCTTTCTTTTTACTTCAAATGACCTAAGTTACTTGAGTAAAAGTTCCTAAACTTCAGCGCACAGAAATACAGACAGGGACTTTTTTGCAAGGTCCCAGACTGCAGAATTCATCAACCTTCAGTGGTCTTACAAGCTTTGCCCACAGTACTCTAACCCTATCTGTAGTGCTCACCTGTATGAGCACCCCCTGGACCGGAGCAATGCAGCCAGCTCCTCCAGGAAGAAAAACCTCTCAGCCACAATTTCAACCTGGGAGCATCCTGCAAAGTGAACAAGTAAGCATTTGCATTTCTGCCTTACTTTTCCCTTCTACACCTAACTGAGTATCCTTGGTTGTTCCTGGGTGGCCTTGCAGGCATGTGTCTTTTCTACCACTTTTCTGTTGCTATTGCTATTCCAGTGATTTTTCCTTCACTCTATCTGATGGTTTCAAATCTATATTAAACACAAATAACTGGATTGTAAAGAATCTTTTCTGTTTGGTGGTAATATGCCATTAAAATATTTTGTACACATTTTTCTGGAAAAAAGTTACCTTGAATTACAAATCCTTGCCTTCTACTGTGACACGAGAATCCTAGCATTTAAATTCTGTATGTTCCAAAGATGCATCATCTTGCTTTGAGCTAATACAACTCCAATTACGGCTTATTAAAAATCACAGGATACATATCCAACCATTACTGAAACGCAAAACCATGAATCCTCTCATCTGTCTCCTTTCTTCCTTAGTATACTGCCTAGAAATATTACATTCTCTAAATGGACAAAAAATATTGCACAACAGAAGTTAATCAGAATAAAAACCCAATCTCCTTTGCTTTAATTTCCAGATGGTATTCAATTTATACAAACACAGGAAAGTTTAACTAAAAATCACTCGATTTGAAACAGAGCTTGGGGATACTATAAGAGAAAGCACATTAAAACTTAAGAAATGTTCTTCTGTTTGGTGGTTTACTTTCTTGCTTAACTTACCCTTTGTCCGTCAAAAGTCTGCCCTTTGCTAATTTGCTACATACAATAGCTTGGGGTAGTTATACACTGTATTTATTGTGTTTCTGGTAGGTTTTTTACCCAGAGAATAACTGTATTGTCTGTAACTATTGTATGCACTGCCCACAAGTCCACAAACCACATCTGCTTAATTATTCATCCACTGCCAGCAATGAGGACAATGAATCTGTGATTTGCTGCCAGCAAATTTTGTCTCCCAAGTCAGATCCTGCGTGCTTGATTTACTGAACTTTATCAGTACAATCTTTAAATTTATCAGCTTTCCTGGTAGCAACAGTAAGAGAGGTCCAATACTGGTAAACAGATAGGCTGACTTGTCCAAACAGTTTCAAGTGAGAGCTTACAATATCTGAAAATAGAAAGCCCTCAACCTCTTTACTTCTGATTGTAGTTACTAGGTTTTTTCTTAATGTTTCCCATTTTAGTTTACAACTTTAAAACTCCGTGATTCAAATAACTTGCCCATGATAGAGAGAGAGGCAAGAAAAGTCTCTAAGCTTAAAATTCATTTAACCAAAGTTGAAAAAGATATTGGCAAAAACTTTTAGTCAGCAGGAATAGATGTGTATCTACAGAGGGCACTTCTTTCTCATCCTCAGACAGGCACTAATGGTAGATCAGATGAATGTGCTGTTTTTTCTCCACCACCTGCAAAGTGAGACCAAGTTGGCTAGGGTAGGCTCAGACATCTGACTGACATCTAAGATGAGGTGAACTGAATCTCAATACAGGTTTCTTTTCTCCTACTTATCTCTGAGGCAAAAGCGCTCTCTCTGCTTTCTTCCTTTTCTTCCAAATTTCCACATGGGTATCTGTCATAAAAGAGCTAAACCAGCATATGTGTCCCTGTTTTCCAGAGGGCATCAAAGCTTAATGGTTTTGTTTCTGTTTGGAAATAGTAAGGATAAATCTAACATATAATCAAGGCAGAGAACAGAAGTGGTATAGAGTGTCATTTGCTTCACTGTCTTAGATAGAAATACAGCATCAAAATAAGGGCATAAATCAAAAAGTGCTTCTTCCCATCAAGCAATAGTAAAAATTTTGTAAAATATTAACTTTCACAAAAAAAAAAAAAAAAAGAAAGAAAAAAGAGGCAAAAGAGAAAAGAAAGTATAAGCAAACAGCATTAAGTTGAAGCAAAATAGGCATCAAGAGCATCTGTCAAAGAAAAGGCAGCCATATATGCCAGCACTTACCATCACAGTCGCAGCTGCCGCAGCTGCCTGGGCTGCCACTGCAGCCTGGTTGGCTTGGTGTTGCGCCGCTTTGATTTTGGCCTGCAAATGTGCAGGAGGGTGAAAATACTTGCATTTCTCCCTCATGCAACGACCTTTTATGTAATCCATACACACGGTTACGGTGTTGTCGTTTGTGTCAATCATTGTGCTGTCTGCTGGATGTGCAAAGCGGCAATCAGTCTCTCCACGTGCACAGTTTCCCCGCTGGAACTCCCTGCACACCTACGTGCAAAACAACATGCGTTGCAGGTGAACAGCTTGGTGCAGTGGGAAAGAGCACGGAGACCCCCACGCCACCAGAAGACAGATCTATCCCCATTCCCCGCTTATGTCAAGTTTTTCCATGAATTCAATTTAATAAATCCTTCATCTTCTTCTGGGAGAGAGAAATGCATCTACTTTACCATTACATGCTTGGCTCCTCAGGTAACTCTGTGGTACCACAGCTAAATGAACCTGACATGCAACAGAAGCATTCCCAAATGCCTTTCCCTTTTCCTGTCTAGAAAACACTTGAGAAGAATACTGACTGAGGTAACTGCCCCTGCAAAACTAGCTGTGAATCACAAAATATTCAGCCCCTTTCTGACTATACTTTATGGTCTTGCAGCTCCACTGGTAGGGAAGGAGCTCCTCTTGCTGAGACTCAGGGAAGATATGCATCAGATGCATTGTATTTTTTATGGAGTCTACAAACAAAATGATGGAGAGAGTCCTTAAAAATAATTTCCAAAACCAGGCAGAATGAACACGCTCATTTTTCTAAGAAGAAACGTGCTCTAGACACTGCTGCTTAGGCTTTTGAGAAAGCACCTTTATTTTTGCAACAGCTATTTGGCCTTCTCATGTACTTGGATCACAGATGCCACTGAGCCAAGCCATGTGGAGATCCACCAACACCAGGAGGGCTATGCATGTAGCTGGCTCCAGCCTGCTGCAGGGTTGGTAACATTCAACACCTCCATTTGTAGCTTGAGGATGAAGGGCTATACCATTCCCCTAATATCCATCCACAACGTTATAAAATTCCCTTAATATCAATGCATAAAACCCAGGACAGAATTGGTACTGCAGTAAAAATGTGCTTGTTAGATATTTCATCAAGGCATACCTTTATGGGCATGTATACTTCAGGTATCTTGGAGATGATAAACTTTATGAAAGATGAACATTCATGTTGATGTCCATGCATTAAATTTGAACAAATGCGCTACCTTAAAAATAACAGTGTTTAATTACCCCTGGCTGCAAGTGTAGAAATCCTTCCTGGTTGCAAGGTCTTTATTTGTAGCAACTAAATTTAAGCATCGTTTCTAAAACAATAGAATTGGCCCCTCCAGGTTCTTTCACACAGCCTAACAGAGGATGTATTCCTAGTCACCACGGTGTCTACAGTACCTCCAGTTTATCAGTCCTGAGAAGTTTCTGGGTAGCAGTTGAACCGGGGACTGAAACCGGTGGACTTCCAGGAACAATGACAGGCGGCGTGGGTAGGATCTCAGTTGGGACTAAGCCAACTCCTGGTGTAACTGGCGTTAGGTAAGGAGCAAAGCTAATAGCCGTATTCGTTCCTATTGTGGGACCCACTGGAAATGTGGGCTGCAAAAGGAAAACACAGACCAAGATGAAGAGCTTACTAGTTATCTTTTTTATGTTCTTTCTGGCACTGATTCATTTTCTTAATGAAAAGATTTCAAACAGCTGCCAAAACACACAACATTCTCTCTTCTTTTAATCATGTTACATATTCCAGCAGCATACGAAGAACCGCCTTTGTAGCTCTTATTGGAAAAGAGGCTGCTGATGCAAAGGAAGTTGTACTTTGAACCTGAATCTCTATGGAGGTCCAGTTTACACTGAAGGTTTATTTACACATCTAAGAGTGGAAATAACATGGACTTTATTCCTTTTTCTCAATACCCATTTTTCTTGGGAAAACAGGCTATTTTTCAAAGTACCAGATTTCATAGGTGAAGCATTATTAACTATATTAAAGACATATTTCTAATAAGAGTATATATAACAAGCTGTTTGGCATGTAACTTCTATCTGTTTGCATGCTGTATTTTGCTACCTCCTGCAATTATATGTTACTTTGGCTCACACATCGAAAAACCTCACCTTTGCAAATGTTTGTTTGCTCAGCTGTCACCAGTGGCAAGCAGAATAAATTATAATCTCAGCTGGACACAATATTTAGAAAGGGATTATTCAGGTTTAGCTAGAGTTCATCTTACAAAAAAATTTGACTGGAAGGAATGATATGGGTCTGTAAATCTGTTTCATGCCTTCCTACAGTGAGTCAGTGAAGTCATGATCAGAAGAAAGAGCACTTGTGTGATGCTAAAATGCAGCACTACCAAGGCAGAATGGTGGGTTTGTTACCACCAGCTCCATGGGAGGTGGAGGAAGAACATCACCATGGTCAGACCATGGTCAGATCTGGAAAGTACTTTAGTTCTGCAAGAGCTGACGTTTACTTCAAAGAACAAAGCTGTAATGATAAATGAGGAAAAACTATGAAGAAAAACAGGACACATCTCAGATTAGCTTTGTCAGAAATCAAGTTCCCAAATAAGTCAGCAGCTAGAAATGAACCACATAACAGCAGAACACTATGGAAAGACTTAAAAACACTTGAAGGAGGAGGAGTGTCTTTCTCTTCAAGGTGGCCTGCATGGACTCTGTTGGTGAAAGGAAAAAAGCCATGCACAGTATACAGAAAGTAACAAAGAGAAAGCATAAGAGTCAGAAGGTTTATTTCTGGTTTTGGCTTTTTTTTTTCCTTTGGGACCAATTACTAATTATGAATGAATGTGAGTTAGTACCAAGAAGATGGTTTGAGCAGCAGATTAGCCCGAATACCCAGCTGTATGGAAATGGCATCTACCTGCCCCAGAGAGTTAAAAATGAATATTGCCCTGTTTTTATCAGAGATGAAAATTGTTTGATATCAAACAGCCCAGTTCATATATAAAGTATGAGCTAAATACTTTAGAGGGTAATAATGAGCATTTATATGAAACAACGGTTCAACTATGTTGAGGACAATACGTGTTATGTAAAATATAAATAACAGCTTTGTATTAGATATAATTTTAAGAACAAAACCGCATGTCAAATGACTTCTGTGGAATTTTCTTTCACTTTTTATCCATTTTGTCAAGGCTGAGTCATCTTAATCTGGCAGTTTATGTGAGACAGAGAAACAAAACACGGCACTTTTATCACAGCAGTCAGTACAGAAGGCATTACGTCAATAAAACTGTAAACTTCAAATGATGACATGAGTGACTAGAAAAAAAGTATAATTATGCCACTTCAATTTTTCTTATCCTACTAAGAAGTGGAGTCTATTACTTCATCAAAAATTTTTCTGGTGAAAAGTCAAGCAGTAAAACCCCAGGAAATATGAAAACACATTACACCAGCATACCAAGATACATTTTGATTAACTTGTACCAGAAATCTAGGGACTCCTGACACCCATTTTTTGTTCATGCCTCCCAGCTTACAGCAGATATTTCAAATGTAAAAACACATTTGAAAGGGGCACTTGGGGTGCGTGCGCTTCCTGTTACCAAATACAGTTGTCTTTCTCTGAGAAGCTTACACTTGGCTCCTGTGATAGCCTATGGAAAGACACAGGCACTTAAAAGCACAAATAATATAATCTGAATGCAGACGTCTGAAACAAGCCAAGCAAATAGTAACTACAGTTGTTTATGACTTTTGATAAAATGTAAATGGACCATGGAAGCCCTACACAGAAGTTGATGCCAAGACTCCAGATGCCTCAAGTTAGAGAAAGAAATTTCACTCCAGTGAGATGCCTTAGACTAGGCATTCAGATTGAGAAAACATCATTAGTAGTCATGTGTGAAAAGTCTAATTCAGATTACTTGCCTAACCATGCTTTTGAAGCCTGGTACAGTGAGGAACTCAACTGCAAGGGCAGTCCAGAGCAACGATCATCTTAATGTATATCCAAAGGTGCTGCTCATATATGCAAGACCAGTTTTACATCACCTTCTGCGTTTGAAGTGTCCCAAGCACCACACACATTACTTTAAGATAAAATGCTGAGTTTGTAAAGTGCATGCACCTGCAATCCTCTGGTAAGTAAGAAAATGCTACCCTGAATAATGACCTTTTTTCCTGGTCCTGGGATTAAATACTGCTTAAAATCATTCAAACCCACAAACTCCTACTCAAATATCTTACTAGCAAAGTATTATTACTATGCAAATTTTCACTTTCAGAAGGATTATAGGTAAAAACCTTGCAAATCTGGACTAAGCCTGCTATGAACTGAATGAAGGAAAATTAAAAAACCCAATAAAACAAAACAGGAAAAAATACAAATTATTCTGGGATTAAAAAAAAAAATCAAACCTACAGCAACACTTAATTACATCTTCAAATGCAAATTATAAATGAACATATCTACAGGATCTCAGCAATTCTTTAAGTCAACAGAATGGGGACTATTTTTATTGACATTAGTTTAGAGAACTTTTGCAGGTTAATATAGTCTTGTACTTCAACTTAACTTACCATTAACACCATCAGAGAAATATACTTACCATTGGCTGTAGCGGTGTCCCTGGAAACATGAACTGCATTTGCTGGGCAAGCATTGCTGCTGCAGTTTTTTGTTGGATTAAGTTGTTCCTGCCATTGATTTCCAGTTGAGTTTTTAAATGTGTTGGCGGATGAAGGTACTTGCAGTTCTCTCTTGTACAACGACCCTGGAAAAAGGAGTCACGCTAATCGGTCTGCTGCTTTTGATGATGGTTTAATGCCTTCAAGCAAAATATTACACAATAAACTAAGCAAGAACTAATGAAATACAGGGTGTTTCCTGGGAACTGTGTAGCAGGCTGGGAGGAGCTGATGGCCTTGAGCTCTGCCTCAGCCCACTACTTCTGACTGATCATTAAGGCTATCAGCCATGAAAAAAAAAGAGGAGAGATTTTGAAACAGCATTTTCATTGTTAAGTACAGATCACTGCCATCACTCTGAGTATTACCCAGACTGCCCAAACTACATCTTATGGTATCTTGGTTAGAGTACCTGGTTACAATACCATAGATATTTTTTACAATAACATTACATTACGAATAACAAATGTATTTTAGTTTTAATATCACAGAATCACGGAATGGTTTGGGTTGGAAGAGTCCTTCAAGATCATCTAGTTCCAACCCCCCTGCCACCAGCAGCGACACCTTCCACCAGATTTTCCAATTTATTTGTGTGCAACATGTATATATACAGTGTCCTCAAAATAATTCCGCAAGATCCGGCCCAATTAACTTTTTTTTAAACTGCAAAAATTAAAACCTCTTTTAAGCAAAAGGCACCTTTTAAGTACATTATATTAAAAAATAATTCTGTGTTCATGGCAGTAGGGATCTAAAGCGGCTACTCTCTGCTTGTGTTCTCTCATACGTTAACCCTTATTCCAATTCACTGCCTTCTGGCTTCCTGTTTTTATTACATCAGCATAACTTTGAATTATTTCCATTCAAGTACAGAAGAACAAAAGTCAAGCTAGTACTTTTGCAGCCTAAATTTAGAAGCAGTGCATGGAGCTGAATCTCCTAAGCAAAAGGAGAGCTCCTGGATCAACCTGAAAGCAGGAATTGTTAGGCTGTTATGAGACAATAAAAGACAATAAAAATATGGGTGGGTAGTCACCTCTGACATGGCTTGTGCTGGAGGAAATGGACACAGAGCACACCTCTACAAGTACTGCATGCTGACCAAAACGCAGGTAAAGTAGCATAAGCACACCAATACATTTTCCTCCAGAAAGGGAAATCGTAAGGTGCACCAGCAGGTTGTGCAGCTGCAAGGCAGGACCTGTTGAGATCAGAGGCTCCTTGATGACATGGCTCACAAACAGACATTAAATTTTAAGAGCTGTGACCAGAGGTCCTACAGCATTAATCAAGCTGCATTTGACACACTCAACTTATAGAAGGTGAGCTTCCAAATGGAGACATTTTAAAAATGTGCTTTTTAAGCTTTCCATTCACTGGTATAAGGGCTTTACAATCTGAGCCAAAGAAGGAATATCCTCCTATAGCCAAGAAAACACTAAGATCCCTATTCAAAAACGTCACAGTGTACACATGTACACTCTGTGTATGCATACATACACATACACACTGCTACAAAACCTTCAATATGCTTCAAATGTCCCAGAACAACAGTGTTCAGGTTATACTTTTTACTCAGACGCTAAAACCACTGCTGATTCTGCCTCTAATCTGCCATGAGGATATTAACTACTTACGCAGGAATGAGTTAAACATGTTCAGGAAAGTTCTTCTGCACTGAGGCTGATGGGAAGGCAAACAGCTATTTCCACACTATTAAACTACTGAGAACAGCTCTTTGTGAACTGTGCCTGGAGTATGCTAAATGGCAGAGGCCAGAAGAATTCAAGAAAGCTAAAAATTTAAGAAAAAAACCAGTCTCATCTCTCAGGAGTAGTGCTTGGTGCTGTTTAAATCTGCTAATATAGATGCAGCCATTCTCAGGACATCATGCCTTCCCTCTGACTTCCACTGCGCAAATCACTAATGCTGTCTCGTTCAATGAGGTACACAAAATGAATATTACTTCGTCAGCTGACATGAGCAGAACCACAAATAGTCGCTGATGAACACAGAAGATGGCTGGCTTTTCTACTTAGGGAGAACAAGGCCACCATCACCTTCGTAATGTTAAACTGGAGTATGTTCAGCACAGGCAATGAACACATGTTTTTGTTTTGGCTGATGAGGCAAACTGATTAAGACGTTTTTAACCAAGCTCTATTTAAGCTTAGTCTGCTTTGTATAATGAATGGTTCATACAGCAAACCTGAAAATTAAAACAGCAAAATAAAAAGAAAGTACTCTACCCAGTGGAAGTATCAACCTATGGAAACAAAAGTGCTCCTCTGGTAAGGATTGAGAGCAGCTCTCAACCACTGTGGCTTTTGAAGTACCTTCAGCCTGAAGAGTGCCTTCAGGCAGCCCTCCGCAATGAAAGCACATGGCTAATATATATCATCACTGCAAGCTCTGCAGAGCAACGCACAGTGCACAAAAGACTGGTTATTTCAGAAAACTTTTCAAAATAATCCAACCACACAAAAATGTACTGTCCTCCCTGAACTTACTCATGCCTGTGCCTCCTTTACTAGTTTTTTGAGCTCCTGTTTACCAGTGAACGTGCTATAAAAAAGCTGTGTGGCCCTGTCACACTCCTATAGAAAGCACTGTAAACAGATCAAGCCTTGTTGAAACTAAATGACCCAAAATAAACTGCGGTGGAATAAGCACTGAAAATAGTAAGCAGATTAATCCAGCCCTCGCTACCAAAATAAAATAAATTCTGAGACCAGCTTTTACTTTTTGGACCTACAATGGTGGCGAGAAAATGCCTATAAGCAACTTTTCATTCCTTTTTTAACAAATGCTCCATGTCCCTGTGAACTCCTGGTGAGATTCGTCTCAGAGAGGAACCAGTCTGATTCCCAACTACTGATCACTGTAAGAGCAGTAATTCAAACTCGTAGTGTCACCTCAGTCAAATAGGACCCTGGATTTTTTTTTTGTTTGTTTGTTTATTAAAAAGCCAAATAAGAAGTCTATCTGAGATAACAGCACGTATCAACCAAGCAGCAGAACAGGCACACAACACACAGGGGTATTCAACATGTTGGCTGGGTAACCATCTACATAACAGCCCACTTTGGATTCTTGAAAAAGCTACTATATTAGCAGGGCACCTCATAACAAATTCAGAGACAAAACTGAATGCTTTAACTTTAGGATGCACAAGTATCAAGCCTCTGAAGTGAGGCTTGTTTCTTTAGAGCTCTTAAAACCCCAGCTGTTCAGGAGCTGCTTCACAGACATTCAGTGCCCCTGGCGCACAGCAGCACAAACTCTGTAAGCAGGATGAGGCAGGCAGCATGGAAAATAATTGCTCCGTACAACTTTTAACCGGCTCCCCATATGAATCAGAGTCCTGAAACCGAAGGCGCAGACAGATTGGTTTGAAACTTGGTCTCTAGTAACTCCTGTCACCCATGAAGTGGAAGTTATCAACAAGCACATCATAAGCTGTTGTGTACTTCCCATGTGAGTTCTCCCAAAAAATCGCTTTCAATGAGCTACGTTCTTATCTGCAATGGATAGTAAAGACAAACAGACATCAGATTAAATTCCCAGCACTCTGTTACTCCCCCGTCCTGCAAGGATGGTACCTACCTCTGACCTTTCATTTCTCTACTTTTGTCCCCTACAGCTAGCCTAGCCTAGTGCATAGGACCACATTTCAGGTGGGAAATGGAAGGTTTTAGCAGAGAACGACTTTTCTACTGCTAATTATGCCGACTCGGAACATGCTGTGTCTCGCATTGGGGGTGTGCCACAGGCTTCATTCCAGTAAAGAAGTGGGAGAGGGAAAATGTGCACCAAGGAGCTGGCAACTCAGATGGCTTCAGTGCCCATCACCCAAGCACAGCAAGAGGCCCCACTTCTGCAGGGGGTCTTGGAAACTGCTGCCTGAATGGCTTAATATCAAAATCGCATCTCTTAACAAGCCATGTCACACCACTGACTTTTTTTTTTAATCAGTAGATTTCCCTATTAAGAACAATAGTGCCTAAAATCAATGGCACAAGACAGCCCACAGATGGGAATATATTAAAAAAAATTAGGTATGTGCTAAGAATTATTATTTTAAAACAAGCAAAATGAGGCAAGTGCAGAAGTAACACCCCATAACTTTGCATATTAAAATATTAAGAGCCCATTTCCTGCCAACAAGTTGTACAGCCATATCTCCGCCTTGAATATCTTACAAACCCACAGCTTTCTTCAGTATTGCACTATTGCTCTAATAGTAACAACAATAATAATTCATCCAGGCCCAGGCTGGGAATTGCTTATGCATAATAATGAGTTAGCTTTCACTTAACAGAATTATTTTCCACAAAAATAAGATGTTTGAATAATAATTAAAAATTAAAAGAAGGCAAAATCATGTTTCTTTTATCTCTTAAGCAGAGAATTAACTAATGCATTCACAAACATTTCACTCAGGTACTGAATTCTGCTTTTAAGATGGGGGTTCATACATATCAGAATCACAGAATTATAGAACCCTTTAGGCAGGAAAAGACCGTTAAGAACATCAAGTCCAACCGTTACCCCAGGACGGCCAAGTCCTCCACTAAACCACGTCACTGAGGGCCTCATCAAAAGGGTTTTTTGAACACTTCCAGGGATGGTGGTTCCACTACTTCCCTGGGAAGCCTGCTCCAATGCCTGACCACTCTTTTGGTGAAGAAATTATTCCTAATATCCAATCTAAACCTCCCCCAGCACAGCTTGAGGCCGTTTCCTCTTGTCCTATCACTTGTTACTTGGGAGAAGAGTCCTTCCATTTACTGCATTTGATCAAAACCCCTGCAGGCCTGTCCATGCTACAGGGTTTGGTTTGTTGATGCTTTCAACACATAAAAAGCCAGAATCCCACGTGTTTATTACAGAGAAGAACACCAGGCCACTACACCAGACAGCAGGCCATGGGTACACCATGCGCCTCTCACAAAGTCATGTCTCAGCTTCCCCATCTACCTGTTTCTACAGAAGGTCACTAATTCACCAAGCCCCAGCTTTTCAAGCTTTCCCATTAAAGGAGCACATCCCAAAAGTCATGTGTCAAGACAGAAAGGGACAGATTAGGAAGGCGTTTTCAGAGTGCTGTAAAGCAGGAGAAAGGGGAAGGTCCCTTTCTTCAAACCCTAGGAATGAGTTATTAACATTCTTATCATAAAAGTCCCACTATTAAATGAAACAGCCCCAAGCTATACAGGCAATCCAAAACTGCTGTACAACACTTTTCTGCAGCATAATGTGGTGGGGGTTGTTGTTGTTTTGGGGTTTATTTCTGCAAAAGGAGAGGATAATTCAGGTTGGAAGAGGCTTCAAGAGGTCCCCAGTTCAACCTGCTCAGAGCAGGGTCAGCCTTGGGGTCAGAGAGGTTGCTCCAGCCAGGTCTTGGATACCTCCAGAGGTGGAGCCTGCATAACCTCTGTGAGCAATGCAATCGACTGCTTGACTAGCCTCCCAGCGAAGATGATTTTCCTTATATTCAGTCTGAACCTGTCCAGTTTCGGCTTACGCCTCATGTTCTCCCACCATGCACTACCGTAAAGAGCTGGGCTCCACCTTTAGACAACCTTCTTGTCCTTGAAGGACAAGGCCGCTCTTACAGGAGGAGCATCAGCATGCAACATTGTCACATTGTCTTCTGTTAGCGCCTGTCTCAGGTTTGTACCCTGAGGGATACATGTTACCTTTTTTTAAACCATACCAGCTAAACTAAGACTCCTTCTACCCTTCACCTCATCCCTCGGGAAGGCAGCAGCCACGGTTACCTGCTTTACCAGAGCAAGCAGTCTTACCTATCATCAAACTGATCAAATTATTTATATTTGCCTTAAATAGTTGAAATGGGGAAAGTCCAGCTTGAAGCTAAGCATACAAATCCAAAGTTAATTGATGCAATTTATTGATACTATTACTGGGAAATAACAGAGCCCCTCCTCACAGCATAGCCTAACATCTGACTCCCAGCTTCCTCCTGTACCCTGCCTTTCTCCATCCTTCTCCCCCAGAACACCCTCCCACCTCTCCTAAGTATAGACCAGGAAACAACTCACATGATAAATATAACTTGGTCAAGCTGTGCATGTCCTGAAGGTCCAGCCAAGATGCGCATGTGGCCAACAGACCACGCTCCAGAGTGGCTCAGGGCACACCCCAGCCTCTTCCTTAACTGGGTAGTAACTTGGATCTCTCTCTTCTACACAGACACTGATTTCTGCATAACAAGTACGAACTTTGCAATATGTCTTTGAGATGTCTGCTTCTAGCAACTTTGCTTGAAATGGGCCAGGGTGTTCAAAAGTTATTAGGGTGTGAGGATGATGCCGGCAAGAATATAGATAGTGCAATTATGCAAACCCTGTTTCCTTAAGAAAACAGGCTAAAACTAACAAGTGCAGATGAAACTGTATGATCTCTCAGGATTAAATATACTGTCTTACGGAACAAAAAAATATAAAGTAATAAAAATAATAAATAATAAAAATGATGACTTCTAAGACATGCCTTTTAGAAAGCAACTGAGCAACTGGTTCTACAAGGGCAAAAAGATTTTCTGGTTTCCTACTGGAGACTCTGAGATCTAAACATGTGCTGGAGTTAGAAAAGATACACCCTAAAAGCTGTATTTTTTAAAGAGTAGTAATCACTTGATGCCACAATCACGTCTCCTACTGGGGAAAAAAGAAAAACAAAAAGAAAATGCAATTTTCTGTATCATGCAGCTTTAGCAAACTTGAACATGCTTGCAAAATCAGATCACATTTTAATAAACTAATGCACTCGCAACTGTGTGCATGCTGGTTTGCTATACATCACCTGCTTGATATTATTAGGTACCTGGAGATATTACATACTGTTCAAGCCTTGGCAGAGTAAGAGCTAGCACAGGCCACTGCCTGGGGCGGTGGCAGCACACAGCAAGAATAGCCACAGAAACAGCAAAGTCAGCAGCTGTAGAAGTACCTAAGCTGTAAATAATCCTCTGGAAGGGTTTCTGACAAGTGCAGAAACTATTTCTTCTCCTTCAGGATTCATTCTCAGTAACCCCTCAGCAACATCTGGTTGGGAACGTGTGTGGCCTCACCCAATCAATTTAACAATTTCACCATTGCATAAAACAGGAGCTTCTAAATTCCAATAATCCCAGGCTCCCTGGGGCTAAAAATAGACCCAGTCAATAGGAGGGCAGGGTATTTTGAGGTACTTAAGCTTCTGCTCTGGTGCATAGACGGCCACACTAGCTCTACCACCCCCAAACATCCAGTTCACATGTTAATTCTGAAGTGCAGAAATAGCAAAAAGGAAAAAAAAAATAAAATAAACACCAACTGTCTATTCATATGCAGAGAGGGATGGTTCCTCTTGTTCTACAGGGCTTGCATTTATGTATTTTTATATATATTTTGGTACATGAGAGCTCAACCACCAACAGCACTTTAAAGGCAAGGAAAAACACTAGAATTCAGTTTGTACTGAGTTAAAAAGTATTTTCCATCTAGTATCACAATGAGAGAATTCAATTTTCCTATGCAGAAAGTAAAAAACCAGATACCTCCATTAATGTATTCCCTTTGCACTTGTTGTGAGTACGTACAATCTGTAGGACTACACATGCCCACAGTTAAGCATATGTGCAAGGACTTAAGGGATTTAGTTAAGCCTCAAGAATGACTAGTCATAGATTTTTAAAAATGTAACTTAGCATTCTATTTCTTCCTTAAGGTATACAAAAAAGCTTCAAACGTTTTTGAATTTTGCAGGATTTAACAGCTAGAGTACGTTGACTTGCAAACATGAATGCTTAGGAAAACACGATTCCTTTAGCCTAAGCAGTATTGCACCTAATTTATAGAAAAAAAAATGGAGATCAGAATAAGATCCCTTATCTTGAAAATGAGACATACTTGAACTATTTGAGAAAAATACTTCAAAAGGACCAAACTGTACTAATAAGAGAAATATTGAGCTTTTGATGGAGAGTTCAAACATCTCAACCTTCACTTGCTGCCATACACCCTACCAGCACAAAGTGAAAAATTTATTTAAGAAAACAAGCATCTCCTGTATTTCAGCTGATGGATCTGTTTTCCTGGGGGGAAAATACCCAAAACCAGATGCCAAAAAACAAACAAAAGCCACGAACAAAACCAATTTAAAAATTTGCCTGAGAAATTAATTCTGTATTTCCAAAGCCACCTTGCAAGTCCACCCACCGAAGTCAGTGAGTGTGCATACATATTTATATGCACCTACACACTTCCGTTTCAAGAGAAAATAGAAAGCAAATTCACTTTCTTACTTTAAAGTAGAAAAGAAACAGAAGGCAAAAAATTCTCAGGTGACTTCAGCTTGATTCAGTTCCCAACAGCCTAAGAGAACCCATTAGCTGCTCTTCTAATGATTGCAATTATTTGTAAGAAACTAAAAGCGGGTAAAACACAAATGATCATTTTATTCATAAAGTTAGAGAACAAGAACTGCCTATAACTGACATAAAAAAAAAAGAAAAACCTTGAAGAAAAATGGAAGCCTTACAAAAAGATGGAGTGCTGAAATGATGTCAGAGTCTTAACACTAAAGACTTAACAGGAGTTATTTATTTAAATGGAAAAAGACTAAATGTTCTACTGAAGAGCACATTTGCAATGCACAAAGAGCTCCGAGTCTCTAAAGATGCTCTTTCAAACAAATGTTGAGAAGGATGGCTGTAGAGAATGGTTTAGTAATTTGCCTTACAATATCAAGGGAAGTGTACTCAATACTAAATTGCTCAGAAGACAAGAACTCAAGCAGGTATTACAGACGCTGAAAAAAAAGGACACTTAAGAAATCGTAAGTTATTTGACAAATATCCTTGAAATGC
Source organism: Psittacus erithacus (assembly GCA_009867235.2). Taxonomy (NCBI): domain Eukaryota; kingdom Metazoa; phylum Chordata; class Aves; order Psittaciformes; family Psittacidae; genus Psittacus; species Psittacus erithacus. The sequence continues at coordinate 77,616 of WYDI02027878.1, forward strand.
CTCTAACAAATAAGACAACAAACATTCAGACAAAGAAACAACAGTTTAAACCAGCATCCATTTATTTTATTTTTGTGTTTACTGCCTTGAAAATAATTTGACAAGAATAGGAAAATAAAAATTATTTCTTCTCCAATTACATAGCTCCTCTCCCCCCCAACTGGCACTCAGAATCTAAACCAGTTATTTTTACCTAGATTCATGTTTGCCTACCAGCATTGATCAGTACATCACCAGCAACTGCAGACAACCCTTGATATAAACCTTCCCTCTAATGCACACAGGCAAGTTCCATGGAACAAGAGGCAGTGTAGGGGAAGACCCTTACAGAACAAACATGAAGAAAGCGGAGGGGAGTGTGACCTCGCTTAGTTAAAATTCCTCAAATGTCTCATTTCTATTACATAGGTGGTGAGACTCTTCACAGGATGCCTTGCGTAGGCTCCTATTAACATACAGTTCTTCCCATGGAAGGCCTAGATGCAGCCACGCAACTCAAGACAGGCTGCAGTAGCAAAGAGATGACTGAAGCCCCCCAACTCTGCCTGTTTCAAGCAGTCAATGTATTTGCAGGCTTCTGCACTACAGAAAAAATGTATAAAACCTTTATGGGAGTCTCACAATACAGCATTATATACAGCTAACTGATCGCTGGGTAGCTTTAATGCACCCACTCGTCACAAGGACAGAGTGGTTTTGTCAAAGTCAGAAGAGGGCTGTGCAAATTGCCGGTGAGACCACACAGTAACTCAAGGTGACATGGATTTTCTGCTGGTAAACAACGTACTCCACTATTACATTTAACTCGACAAAACTGTAAAAGAAGGTAAGAACTTAGAAAGGGGCAATTTTCTTCAGTGTTTCTCAGTGTCTCGAGAGCAAACAAAAATAGCCATTCCAAAAGTTATGCCAGTAAAGGAAGGTAAATTGTTTCACTGCGTATCACCTGGCAAGAGAAAAGGCAACAGCAGTGCAGCAGAACAGCAGCAAACCAAGCAAGAATATGGGCATGATCTGATGCCACTTCCTGACGTAACTCCTTCCTCCCCTCCTTTACAATTCCCATAAAAGCCTCAAGCACATGTATGCTGACTTTAATGCAAATTTGCTCATACAAACAGGACTGAGATTAAACTCCCTTGTTTTGGAAACACCTGTTTGCAGTGAAAAGGTAGGAAAAGATAACTGCAGAACTGACAGGCAAGCCCTGAGACACCTTATTTCTCTCAGTGGCCTGTGAAGGAAAGCCACGATGTCAGAGCATATGGACTACACCCTCCAACATCTACACCACTTGTCTTCCACTGTAACCTGGTTAAAAGAGTGAAAAGTGAGGACAGGTCTTTGCTACTGAGATGCCTCTGAGGCCAAATGGTGAACAGCCCAGTAAGGACCAGGCAATAGGCTTGTATGCTGACCATGATTCTCTCAACAACACAGCAGGGATACTAACATGCCTCAGAAAAAGACATAAAATCAGTTACATGGCATCAAAAAGGAGCCGGAGACATGCCTTGGCAGTGAGAAGCCTGGCTGACCAGATCAGAAGGAAATGGGAAGAGAGCACTGTAAAACTGGCCCTGTTAGCCTCCTACAGAGTCACCTGCCCAAGGGAGACTAGAGAAGATGTTTCACTTGAGAGTAGCAGTGAATCATTACTTGCAAGAGTCCCACAACATGGAAAAGATCATCAGCATAATGTAGCACATCCCTTATGTACCAAGGGACCCCACTGTTGTGTTACGGAGAAAGATGGACCTAACAAACCAGGAGCAAGCAAGGACACACTTTGGCCACCAGTGTTTCAAATCCCCTGGCTCTCAAGCTGGATGCCCAGCCACCATGAACTGCTATAGGGGTGACCTGATCTGCTGTTGGCGAGTCCCTCTGTCACTCTTCGCAGTATGCTTTCACCCTGGCCAGGCCACTTTGCACCCAAACGACACATCAGGGCTCCTAGTCTATGCGTGGCTTGCTGAGCCTCTTCCCTGTTGAGAATTGCACACTTTCTCAGCCAACTGCTTTACAAACAAAAGGAAAAAGCAAGGGCCGAGTTAAACACACACTGCCAAGGACACCTCACATAATTGCAGAGGTGGAAAGTGTGCTGCCTAGTCCCTCTGCAGAGGAGGAGTGTTTACTCACCCTCAGTGCAGCGCTGGAACCTCAGCCGCATTATTAATAAATCATGGGCTTCACTCCCCGGACAAGCCAGTGAGGGCTGGAGTTTGACACCATCTCTCAACTCACTGGGAAGTTCTTGAAAACATACAGAAACTTCCTGGTGGTTTAGAAACTCCTTTTATTTGGAGCTGCACTGAAAAGCACAAATTCAAAAATAGCTCTTTAAAATGAAAATATATTTACATTTCCGAAGATGAATCACACGTAAAATTCCCGATGCTCTCCATAACCAAATGAGAAGTGGCAAACAAATTACTGAGATGGAAAGACACTATCATTGTAGGACCACCTACAGACAGCAACCAAGTGTGCCTGACCTGAAAAGAAAAAGGTGAGCAGGCACCTTTCTAGCCTTTTCTATACTCAGCCCATGCTCCTCCTCTTCTGGGAATTGTTTTCTTAACATCAGTGATAGGTTTCAATTTCTATCTTTTCTTGCAGCCCAACACACCTCAGATTACCTTCTTCAGGCAATGGGGAAACCAGCGCCAGTAGCAGGATGGGCAGTGACACCCCTGCACCAAAGAAGCAGAACATGAGAGTTATCAGCGTGAAATACTCAGAGAATCAACAAACTAGATCACCTTAAAAAAATCAGGGGAAGAAGGAGGGTGGTAAGAGGTCCAGAAATTCAAGCAAGAACAAAGAATGAAGCCCTGGCATCCAAGTAAGTTGCCAAAACCCCTTCTCTTTTTGCTGAAGGGCTATCTGTCTCACTTCACCTGGCATTAGGAAGCTTTGAGAAGATCTAGCAAAAATAGCAAGAAGTATAATGCAGTTACATTTATCTCAAATGGCAGCTTACTGAATTAGGCAGCTAAATCACAGTTATGAGAGAAGATAAGACACATGGGGATGTCTTATTACCTTCCTTGAATACTATATTCAACTAAGCACTAGAATACGTGATTGTGGTCTTGAAAGTGCTTACACATTCTCAATACTGTGTTGAAGGAACAGATAATTATTCTCTTTGTTGAGACATATTCAGTGCGGACTAAATAAAATTCTAGGTTAATCTCAAATTAAAACAGTGCCTCTAGGTTTCCCAAGGCATACTTCCAGGGGAATGCACACACTGGATTCCCCACCATTTATTATACTGCAATTGTATTCTGATGTCCATGGCACCTGTCTTCACCAGTGCTTTGAGTAGATGCAGTGATACCAACCTCAATTGCATGACCACATCTACTGTTTTACTCAGCTTTCTTTCCCAAATAGTATACAGCCAGCTGAACGGTATTTCTTAGCCAGTGGGGTAGTAGGAGAGTAGAACTCAAATGCATGCTCATCTATCTCCTGGCAAGAATGCAAGACACTTATTTCCTTTTGGGTTTATCCGTAAGGCTGGCTCTATAGGAACACATTAGAAATGGATCTGCTAAAATTATTAAAGGATTTCTCAGTCTTCTTGTGAGACTAGACACCATTACTTCCACTCTGCACAGAATAAACTGAGACCAAATATGATTAAAGTAGCAGTCATTTTTCTCCTTCTTAGTAGCTGGTGCAGTGTTGTGTTTTTGACTTTCAGCCTGGGAACAGCGCTGATGACACCGATGTTTTTAGTTGCTGCTCAGTAATGTTTACTCT
>WYDI02027878.1:81495-167776 GCA_009867235.2 Psittacus erithacus
TCTTCCCTTGTTATTTCCCTTATCATTGTTATTATTGGTGGCAGCAGCAGTGGTTTGTGTTATACCTTAGTTACTGGCCTGTTCTTATCTCAACCCGTGGGAGTTACATTCTTTCCATTCTCCTCCCCATCCCTCCAGGAGTGGGGGGTGGGGGGAAGGAAAGGGGGGGAGTGAGTGGGAGGGACGCATGGTTCTGTTTTACGGCTTAGCTTAAACCGTAACAAAGGGCTGAGAAGTGCCTGCAGTTTTCAGCTGCAGATCTCTGCCCTGCTTCTATTTTGCTGTGGAAGGAGGTATGGCACATGCAGGTGGTCCACTAGACTCCTACTGCTTATCCCACCTGTCCTTTGCTCACCTACAGCATTCATAGAATCACAGAATGGTTTGGGTTGGAAGAGATCTTAAAGATCATCTAGTTCCAACCTCCCCTGCAATAGGCAGGGACACCTTCCCATAGTCCAGGTTACTCAACCAGTGCCAGTGCCTCACCATCCTCACAGAAAAGAATTTCTTCCTAATACCTAATCTAAATCTACCCTTTTTCAGCTTAAATCCATCCCCCCTTTGTCCTGTCACTACAGACCCATGTGAAAAGGCCCTCTCCAGACTTCTTATAGGCCCTTTTTAGGTACTAAATGCTTCTGTAAGGTTTCCCCAGAGCTTTCTCTTCTTCCGGCTGAACAAGCCCAACTCTCTCAGTCTGCATTCATAGCAGAGGTGCATCAGCCCTCTGATCTTATCGGTGGCTCTCCTCTGGACTTGCTCAAGTAGGTTGAGGGCCCCAAAGCTGGCACAGCACTGCAGGAGGGGGTCTCATGACAGTGGAGCAGAGGGACAGGACCGCCTTCTTTGACCTGCTGGACACACTTCTTTTGATGCAGCCCAGCATACTGTTGGCTTCCTCAGCTACAAGCACACACTGCTGGGTTGTATTATGCTTCTTGTCTACTAATACCACCAAGTTCTTCTCCTCAGGTCTGCTCTCAATCCATTCCAGCATTGCCTCTTCCCCACTCCCAGCACCAGCATGTGACATCAGACAGAACAAACACAAAGAGCACTGTGCTCAGTCCTTGGTCTAAAGCCAGCCCAGAGTGCACAAGTCTGCCCAATCTCCACCCCAGCCTCTCTGCCAGGCATGTATCAATGGCGAGTTTTCACACTTCCAAAATGACCACATGTGGGTGAAATCTCACAAAAGCAGCAAAAGGCAAATTACAGATGTCAGAGCAATCTTCTGCTGCTAGATCCCAAGGTTCAGCTGTAAACAATGAAAAACCAACTTTAGCATTGAACCAGTTTTAAGAAACAAGAAGGAAAACCAAGGTATTTACATCTCAGCTGTTTCTCAAAAATGGTTGAAGTGTTTAACTGAAAACTTTAAATAAACACTCTGAGTCAGTCACTCGTATGTTTCAGCCCAGATAATTGCATTTTGAGAGACTTAGAAACCGCAGAAAAGGAGGATATTATTTGGAAAGTGGTGGCCAAGATTAAATCCAGGTGATGACGATGGCACACTGTTGGTAATAAAACACTCATACGTGCCTCATCAACACACCCAACCAAAGGCTAATGATTGCAGGAACTGCAAGCACTTATGTGTACAAAATGTAAAAGTATTTAAAACCAATGACAGTAAACAAAACATTGAGTAACATTAAAAATGAAATCTGATGAACCGTTTGTCCAGAAATATTTTAATGCAAGCAGTCATTACACATCTTGGCTGATGAACTCTGCAGACACAAAGAGTTACTGAAAAGCCTTTGGAAAATATAATGCCTACATCATCTAAACATGATTTTAAGGCAAGCCACGTACTAGTGTACCAAGACCCCATTGTCATGGCAAAGCACTAATGATTTAGGCAGAAAGAAAAAAAGTCATGACCATTTGACTTGGACAAGGGTGACTTCTCCGATTTATTTTCTTCATTTGTTTTGAAGATGATACCTTCACACCCTAACTTTTAGCAGGTAAAAGAAGTTCATCAAGTATTGACAGGCTATTAATGAGATTTATTATAATATGTGCAAACCCGTTTAGATAAAGGAACCGCATTTGTGACTTGTTCTTCCTTCCCCTTAAAGTTTCTACAGGAGACAAGCAGGCTCCCCTGAAACAGTGACAAACTAAACTGCTTTCAGTGTCTATCTCCTGAAAGCCTCCACAAGTTTGGCACCATTCTCATCTGTTTCTCAGGAGAAACTAACACAGGGTCTAAAATAGTCTTCTCCAAACAGGAACCAAAGGACCATGTAATTTATGACTTTCCTTTGTGGGTAAAGTGTTTTCACTGCCTGCTCCTTATCTGAGCAGCAGTCACAAGATGAAGATTCCCATCAAGTATCTTTTTGTCAAATGCTTCCCTTTGTTTGAGTGCCAAGGAGGAGGAGGCAGGATGTGGTCAGAAGCCAAGGGCACAGTCAAGGCTTCCAACACTGCTTTTTACTCCAAAGTGGCAACAACAACCAAGTGAGAAACTCCAGGTGAAGATTACACCACCTGCAGCTGACAGACATTTTTCCCTCTCTGCTCCCAGGCAGAGAACTTTCCTCTCTGGAGCAGCAACAAGAAGAAAACCACAACCAACAAGTCCTCAAAACTGGACACAGATTCTGAGAAGGTATCCGCATCACCACCTCACCTGACAGCATGGCTTAACCATGTCTTTATCATTCTCAGGACAATCATTAATCACAGCTACATCGCAGGACTTTGTTTTAAATATTCTTCATAAATGTCACATGGCTGAGGAACATATTAAAACTAAAACTCCACAAAACAAACCAACGTTTTATGAAAAAAAAAAAAAAAAGCATAATGATCTCATGCTTTGCACAAGAGTGGCTCATTTACAGCCAGGAACCATGAAGTATTTGTTTCTATTTTCTATTTTTATTTGTCTGATACACACATCACAAAGGGATTACAATTGTTGTGGCACGTCAAATTCAGTTTGAAGGTCATTCAGGTCAAAATGTAGTATGGTAAGTAATGTTTATCATAATTGAAACAATCTTGACTCAGATTTTCCAAAAAGCCTTTGTAACTGCAGACAGTCTGGAAGAGAAATATTTAAATGGCCAAATGAGCAGGGGTTTTTTTCCTATCCTGCCGCTTTTCAGTGAAGAAAAATTGTGATGGATGAATACCATCCATTAGGAGAAACAGTCAAAATATGAGATCACTAACCAGCATCTAGACAGGGTTTAACCAACTCCCTTGTTTAATCACTGGGGATTCAGTGTCTGGACGGAGAGCAGGCGGGAAGGAGTTTAAATGATTCTATGAATTTAACACTAACATGTTAAAAACATTTTAAAACATTTTAACCAGCCTCTAGCACCTAGAAATATTCATCATGGGTTTCCAGCCCAGCAGAGAGAGAGATTCTCTCAGCCAACAGAGACTGCATGAACGCTGGCATATGTAGCACTAAAAGCTATTTTGCCATGTTAGCATGACAAAGACTGGAGTTCTCTTTGTCAAACGTAATGGAAAATCATGCCCAAAAGATACAGCTCCTGATACAAGCTGTCATTTACCTCCTACCACTCATTCACAAGGCAGCCTGCAAAATATCACTCTTCAGGCTATTAAATCCCTATGCTATACTACTTAGTAAATAAATAAAACAAAAGCAAAATGAAAGATCTACTTTCAAAGATGTTTTCACAATTTCAGGCAGGTCTTGGGGCAAGTAAGCTGCTCTGTAAGGGTAAGTATCAGGGTACCAACAAACACAGTATGGGAACCTAAAACTCATTAGGAATCCTTTGGAAGACCTATGAGTCAGATGGAGCACCTTCATATGAGAGCAAAGCTCTGACCCTAGGCACTGCTAAATAGATCACAAGCACACAGGTAAAAGATGCAGGAGGTTGGAAGGACTGCACTCATCTCCTCTCATTGGTGGGCAAGCCACACACTACAGGATATTATTATACAGGCAGACCAACCACATAGAAAAAGTGGTATTTTTATAAAGGTACCTCTGTACCACTAACAGCAGGGACTCTGATGCAGAAATTACTTTGGAGATGAGTTAATAGGAATGCACTCCAAGCACTTAATTATTAGCTTTACAATTAATTAGTTCCATTTGTTTTCATAGATTTCTAGATACCTTAAAAGCAGACTGATTAGAAGAATCTTGCCTTCCTACAGCAGATCATGTCAAATATAGTAAATAATCTCAATCTTCCTTGGCAAGTAACTTCAGTAGAAAGGAAGAAACTGCCAATGCCGAAAATGTTTTTTAATGAATTTTAAATTGACATTAAGACTAGAGCAGTGCTGTTAACATTCTTAAAGAAAATTATATCCTTCAGTAGATGTCACAGGGATTTTTATTTATTTTACTTAACGATCCCACACTGAAAGCCCAGTGTTTCATCAGCAAGTATTTATCAGAGTTCTTCTCTGCTATGATTGTCCCAAAGTTTCTGTGAATAGAGAACGCCAAACTAGCTTTAAATGTCAACTCTGCTTTAAGAAGAAGAAACCCAGTGAATTTTCAAGGTATCAAGGCCTCAGTAGAAGGTTCATCATATGTACAGCCACCCACCATAATGTAGACCATGCTTTATTAACTTTCCCATGCTATAATCCTGAGAACAATGAAATAAAGAGACAGCAAAAAATGGGATGCATGCCCAAAGGATTCCCTTGGCTGGTTGCATTTAGCAAATAAAGTGTTCAGTTATAAGTAGTTAAGGAACATTTGATTAGCATATCATAGCAAAACTAAAGAAAAGGTAAGAGCTATGAAAAACCTTTTCAAACATCAAACAGAAATGCAACAAGCTTATAAACAGAGCTGCCCGCAAGCAAACAATTTCTGGAATGTACTGGGGGAAGCAAAGGAGAATCCCACAACAAAGGAGACTGCAAAAAGGCAACCCAGTTTAGCAAGTGGAATTACCAGTTTGGAGACTGCAGGGAGACAATGAAAAAACACCACCAAGTCTGATACAAAGAACTTTTCTTAGCATTTAACAAAACTCCCCAGCATAAAGGCCAACATAAAGGCCACCAATCACTAGGTAATTAAATATGGCTTTTTAGAAATACAAAGCCTTACACAGAGTTGTTAATTGCTCACAGAGTACTAGAATTAATGAGGAACTGAAGGTCTCTCAGAGTAAAGCTGAACAATTTCAGATACATCTGATCACAGTTGGAAAATGTTAAGCTATTTAAGTATCAGACAACAATTTACGTATCATCAAACAGCTGGCTGCCAATTTATCATGTACTTCTTACAGACATGCAAAGAGCAGATAACTTATGAAGACCTCTAAAACATGATGCTAATAATTTAAATCTACCTTTTATGCTTGCTATTAAAAACAAACTCACATACGCACTAGACACTAGATGTATAACAAAGTATTTTTCAGGTATCTCTGACTAGAGCTAAGAGGACAATGACAAACCTGCTATGATGGGAATGTGATGATTATCACTGCTCTCTGGCACTCTAAAAACCTCCACAAACTCCCTTATGCTGTAGGGGAGTATGGGCAATCGAGCATTCACCAGTCTGGGAATGAGAAAGTAATTTTGCAATGTTTTTCCATGTCTGTGCACGGCTCAAGCAGGTATCATGGCTCATGGATCCAATCAGCGAGCTGCCTATAGAGGCCAGCAAAGTCCCTCACTGTTGAATATCACATGGTACTCCACAACAATATTCAATGCCCCCAGTTCTCATTGCCTCTTCCCACATGGACAGAGGGATTACTAGAGTGGCTCTGAGTACCTGTACCGGGAGGCGTGAGATTGCTGGTTCTGCCTACAAGCCAATGCCCATTTTGAGATCCCAGCAGAAAAGACAGCGAAGGACCCTATCCAAAACAATAAAATCTCCCTCACTTTAGCACTGGCAGATCCCACAAAACATGGAGTGGGCCAGACTGAGCTTGTGTGTTCAAATAATTAGCTATACATAAGCACCTCTTTTAATGGTCTTCAGATAAACATTATCTCTTGTTTGGAAAGGTAATGTATATACAAAGCAAACTGTATCAAGTCTTTTCTTCTACTCATATTCATGAACAGATTCAGGACTGATGCTAATATTCCTACATCTCTTTAGCTGCCCTATAGTTACAAAAAGTAAATTCATATTCCAGCAGTTCATTTTTTTCTTTGTTTAAACCTGAAATAAAAATACATGTTGGCACTCCTTAAAATGAAGCTGCTTTAAGGACAGCAGAGTCTGATAAAAATATATTGCCTATTGGCTAGTTTGCCATCAATAGAGAAGTGAAAACTGCTATTCCAAGTACCACAGGCAGGAAGTATTTAGGACAGATACTCAGCCAACTTCAACTAACTCCTGAGCAACAAGTCAACAAAGCCCAGTATCTATAAACGCTCTGACATTTTATGTCAGTCAAGGTAACATAAGAGTCAAAGTTTTCAAGATTTCTAGCTCCTTTTAAAAATATAAGAAAGAATGTCCAGGTAGGAGGGGAATGCATCAAAAAATAAATTTTAAAAACACTCAGTAAGTGAAAAACACTAACCTTGGGGAAAATAGCTAAATCAGATGATCATGTATTTAGTTACAAAATCAGTTCTGACGATTAAATGGATCAAAGTACAGTTTAATCTTGATGCCCAAATGTAGAAATTGGTTGGAAATTCTGTGAACACAAATCCTAATCCCAAAAAAACTTTCATCTTTAGCATGTGGTAAAGGTAAAATGGCAATGTGAACAGATAAAATTAATGCCCAGGAACCTTAAAAGACCTCAGCCTGAGGCTGTCTTTGTAAGACCATCTTCATTAGCCCAGTGTCATTAATAACATTATTTCTATGACTCCCAGCCATGTCTGGGCTCACTGTAGCATAGCATAAACCTGTTATTGACTCTAGTGGCATATTAATTAAGAACACACACACAAAAGAACATTATAAGGCAACAGAGCTCACATTCCTATGTCTGCTTCCTAAAAAAAAACAACCAAAACCAGAACCCAGAAAAACCAAACCACCAAAACTCAAAACAACACTGATTTTTTATTATTACACATACTGAAAGGAAAAAATAAGGATCAAAATTAATGTTATAACACAGTTTCAAAAAGAATATGAGAAAGGTTGTAGTTGTGAGCCCTTATAATAAAACATTGCTATCCACAGTTTTGATAAAGTATTATACAATCTGGAGCCCCCCTCTCCCCAGTTCTCTCCTATTCCCTTTCCTGAGCAGGGGGAACAACAGCTACGAAGTCTCAGGCAGATTTTGCTCCCTTCTGGCACCCCTTCTTTCCCTCCAGAGTGCAAGCTGGGGTAGTTCCCCTCTTTTCCTGCTTCTCTTCTCCTCTTCAAACATCCAGCCTTTCTGCGAGTGACGAACTTCACTGCAAAACACACTGCCTCTGCACTCAGCAGAAGGTTACAATTAGGAACACTTTTGTAATTAGTCAGAGGAGCTGTTTTACACCTCTGAATTTGTCTTCATATTCTCAAGAGCAAACCACAGACTCCACTTACTCAAGAGCCACTGCAGCTGCATAGAAGTAAATAAATAAAAATCACTTTTTCTGACAAATGATTCAGCTTTTAAGAAAATAAAACCAGCTGTACTGTGTTAGACTAAGGCCCATCCAGCCCAGTATCCTGTTTCCAAAAGCAGTCAGCAGCAGATGCCTAGGGAGTAGTATAAGAACAAGGAAACCATTTAATGATATATATTGAAAATATTTTTCACAAATCCTTGATGGAAAACAGAGACGGAATTTTGACAGAAAAGGGAAAAAAGGCAAAAGAAAATAGAGTCCAACACACACACCCTTTGCAAAAGCATGAAACATTCCTTTCAAAGTAAAAGAGAACTGAGGGGAAGATAAATCTTACAGATGCCCTTTTTTTTTCTTTCCTTTTTTTTTTTTTTAAGAAGCAAGAAAAACCCAGATTCTCACTTGCTACTCACAGAAACAGTGTAAACACACACTGATGCACATCACTGGCCAGATAATTTTTAATAACCCTTATGCATGTCAATAGCTTTTTGAAAGGGTCATCATGGAAACCTAAGGTAGGGATCCATGTCATGGTATCACAGGTGAGAGCTCCCAAAGTATTTAAATGAATGGATTTAAAAATACAGCTTCAAAAAGTACATGCCTCAGACAGAGGAAAAGTCTGCTCCACTTAACTCCCCGGGCAGGGGAACAACCATTAAGGCACCATTCTGGAAAGAGGCAAAACAGGCTGCACTCTAGAAAAGTACAGAAAATGTGGGGACAGTGAAGTGCCCATAAAATCAACTGGAGGTTTATGACTGACTTAGTTGGACATGGGATTAGTCCCAGGAGAAGTCATCCATGGGGTCATAGGCTGGAGGGGCTATAAAGTCATAGATGCAGAAACCAACTGCTTTGATTACACTGTTAAGCTTCGCATCTCCAGGATACCAAATCTGTGTTTTCCAGAAGTTCCAGATAAGCTAATGAAACATGCCAATGACTCAAGCTCATTTGGCAATGGGAAGATAAAAGAATCAGGGTATGACAGAAGATTAAAACCTTGAAACCTAGAGAATGAGAACCAGTAAGAAAGAACAAAGTATTCGTAGCCAGCAACATGAACACCCCATACCAGTCCAGACACAGACAGGAAGGTGTTCAGCTGTAACCCGGGGATGGAGCTGACCATAGCAGAAAAAAACATCATGGATGCTTTGATCAAACGCTAACTGATGGTGGAGACACTGGTGTGACAAACTGTGGAAAAGGCAATCACAGCCCCAAGGATGTATCAAACACTAGCACTTGTATCAAAACCAAGCTCTGCCTAGGCAAGGCAGCAAGCTGTTGTGGAAAGCCGCCTTCTCCTGTGGCAAATGTCTAACTAGCACTGTTGTGCATGCTTCTGGTCACCAACATCCAAATAAGATGGAACTGGCCTGGAGCTGGCACAAATGAGGGCTGCCAAAGTGACTCAAAGAAAGGGAAGCCTGTCTTACAAGCAGAGAAATAGAGCATGGTCAGGTTTTTTGGCTGAGTAAAACAAAGTCTGAGAAGAGGCATGCCTATTTCCACTGAACATCTCAGGAGAAGTTTGGGTGGCAGGGAAAGGTAACAGGAAAGGGGAATGGGTTGCTTCAGCTGAGGAATAACAATGACATTCAGCTGGAGGGAGGTAAACTGGCAGTGAATAAATCCATGATGGAAATGAGAAGAATGTACATGAAAAGTGAAGCTATAGGAAAGTCTTCTGATAGAAGCACAAAAATACCCTTCCAAAAAACTCTACCCACGTTCAATATGGAGATTAGTAAATAACTTTAGTGAGGAGATGACGTGGCTGCCCGTGATAAAGAACTCTCTTGCAGCGCAAATCAGCACATGTAACCCACTCCCTGCAGCATAGCACCGGGCTTTGGGCGCAGCTGCGACATGGCCAGGGGATGTCTCTTACCCAAGGGACTTCTCATGCAACCTGCCTCCACTCCAGGGAGCCCAAATTTAAACATCTGAGCCAACAGCTCAAAAGGAGAGACCTGACTCTAATATGTAACTAAATAAAACTGAAGCATGTCCCCTCCACGTTCTTTAGGGAAGAGAAAGGATGTTAAAGTTACCGTATTTATATTAATAAATTATGTTTATCTTTAAAATGGGCTCTTAACCACACACAGTATGCTCCTAAGAAATGCAAAGCCAAAAAATAATAAACTAATGAATTCTAATAATAATCCTGCAGATGCCATATCAGAAAGTTTCAGTCCTCCCTTCAGATCACTTAAGGTCTTTTTTCATTCTCCTGTTTATAGTTGCACAGCAAATTTTTATTCCATACACTAACACTGTTCTCCAAGCCAGTCTGAATTAAACAATCAAGCCAGAGAACATGCAATACTATCTAAACACCGTCATAACAGCACTGGCATTCCTATAATCTCTGTACCTGGTGTGTTTTCATCACCATACTAGAAAATAGGCTGTTTAGAGAGAAAGTTGCTTCACGTTATGTGCAACAGCAGCACACAGTTCTGCCCGCAGCTTTTCCCTTTTGACATGCCCACTTTATTATTAGAAAAGTCACTGAAAAAGCAGTGCAGTCTTTTCCAAACTGTGTTGTTCTCTCTGTGGTCTCCTCCTGGCATTCACAGGGATGCAGGGCACTAGCGTCTACCACTGGGTTCTGCTCCCTCACCAGGGTCACCTTCTCTTCGTTTGAGTTGCTCTACTCACGTCTCATTTCAAGCAATAAAGCAGTCTCGGATCACAAGCACATTGGGATCAGCAAAACCTGTTAGGTCCAGCAGTTAATTAACTTCTGTAAACTGAACCAAAACCCATCATTTCTTTATGGCAGCAAAAAAAGCTACACGTTCATTAATTAATTGTGCTACTTTTCCATTTGATGTTTCCACATCTCTATCAATCATTAACTCAATCTGCAAAACAGAATTTGGCCATGTATACAGACATGTTATGAATTAATTGACCTTCACTCGCTACTTAATTAGCCAACGACAGTATTTCTCATTTCACATCAAAAACTTCCTGGCTACTTTCACATCCCTGATTCTCACGTTCATCACTGAGATGCACAGCTGCTCTATAGCAAATCAAAGCATACCAAGATACAATTGACACAGATCATAGAGGATCTGCTTGCAACATCCAGGACTTAAAGGCAAATAACTAATTAGAAAGAACAGCCTTATTTAATTATCTAATAATAAACTCCCTTCCTCTTTAAACACATTACATATATTGTAACAGCTGGCATGCTGATATATCTGATGAAGGAAAATCTGCTTATAGTATTGTTGGTGCTTTAGGGAAAGCTGGCTAAATCTGTTTAGGTTTTGGGTTTGGTGTTTTTTATAGTAGTACTTGTTTAATAGATCGTCTATGCATGGAACAATGGAGGTCTTAATTACACTGCAAAAATGCCAAGTTTGGGGGTAGAAAGAAAGAAAGTGCAAACATCTCTTAGGCCAGCCTCGAGTAATGCCAAAAACCAGCTTCCTCTTACACCAGGATACAGGAAGAGCCTTGTAGGCTGCTGTCCTGAAAACAAAAAGAGATGCTCAGGACAAAATGGCACATGGTTCTTACATTAAACATAGTCACCTCTGCTTCCAAGACAGTTTTTTTTCATCAAGTGGCTATCTAAAGAAAAAAAAAGGCCTCAAGAAACCTACCAGCAGAGATGGTAGCTTCAAACTCCCTCCTTCCAGAGACCTAACCACACTCTTACACCTTCTGTTGCTCTCTCTTACTGCCTTTTATAATGTCTGTGCTGCTTTCCATAGAACGGCCAGCTTCAGTGATGGATGTCACCTTCCCCACCTATCATCCAGGATCCTTCCACTGCCTTTCATACCCATCTAAAGTAAGAGCTAAACCTGCACTCCTAATGGAAATTTCCTTCTCCCTGAAGAAAAAGTAAAAGGAAGTACCACTGATTCGTTAAGATAGATCTGCTATTTGAAAAGATTAAAAAAGGAAAGTATCATGAAAACCACACCTAACAAGCAAGCAGAGGCTAAGGGTAAGTGGGAATGACTGCAAGCAGTCCTCTGCTATTGCTCTACTCAGCACAAAGGCCACTACTATCATTAAACTGGTAGTGCTGCAAGCACCGGCACAAACAAAGGCAGGAGCTTTACACATTTGATTGCACACCTGAAAACCTGGGGTCCTTGTGGTTAACTGAGTTTTAAGGATGTCCTATTACCCACTCTCAGAGAAGCTCTTCTTTCATTTGGGAGGTCTTATAGGTCTCTCCCTCTTTCTCCACTATTCGGCTGCCTGTTTTTACAGAACTTGAAGCAACTTTTTTATCCTTGAAACTATGATCTCTTTGTCAAACTTGGCTGACAATCCAGTGGGTTCACAACTTAGTGGGGGAGGAAGGAGAGAGACAGCCTGACTCCGTAAGTCTCATTTCCTCAAGAATCCAGGATAAAAACAATCATAGCCAGAAGGTTCAATTAGAAAAAGAGAACCGTAGACTTTCCTGCACTTCGAACACAAACCTAATGCATACTAATCAGCTACCGCTGCTCTCATTGAAGTAAATGAGTTTTGCAGCAAATTAATATTTGTAGTGATTTATACTGAGGTCTGTTGCAGGCTAGAACATCAACATCACCAATATGTTCAGCATGAAGCATAAAATCACTTGCCAGCACCATAGTTTGCAGATGTTCACAGCATGTCTGTAGCTATATCCACACACCTCCATCTCTGCACATGAAAAGCCCTTGCCTTCATTTTTAATAACCCTGACAGATATTGGATGACCAGTGCTATGAAGCACACAGATAGAGTAAAATGCATTCGGGAAGTAGCCTGCATTTTCCTAAGTAACAAGTGATAGGCCTTATGCTGCGCCAGGGGAGGCTTAGACTGGATATTAGGAAAAACTTCTTCACAGAGAGGGTGGTCTGGAATTGACACAGGCTGCCCAGGGCAGTGGTGGAATTGCCGTCCCAGGAAGTATTTAAAAACTGCGTAGATGAGGCCCTCAGTGACATGGTTTAGTGCTGGACTTGGCAGTCCCAGGGAAACGGTTGGACTTGATGATCTTAAAGGTCTTTTTCCAACCTAGCCGAATATATGATATGTGACATTCATTATTATCTACTATTTTAGGAAAATCACTATTAAGATACTCTTTAAAAAGAAAGCATTTTTTCCCATTTTGTATCAGAAACCAACTACATGCATATTTGAGGGCACTTGACATATGTTCATGTGCAAATGAAGCAATAGAGAATTATCCTTCAGAGGAATGGGATTTCTTTCTTGTCACTTTCATGGTCTTTCAAATGCGTAAATCATATTCTGGTTAATTTCTACCTTTAAAATCTTCATGAGGAGGTGGCTATGGTTGCTATTCAATTTAAATTTGCAAAAGGTTGTCCATCTTTTTATTTTTAAATAGACTGAGTTCCCTATCATAACATCCCTCTGCTTAGAAAGATTTTCTTTGTCATAGATAGCAAAAGAAGAGCCCAGTTAGGTGGGTCACAACTATTTCAAATTAAGGAATGAATTAATTAGCTGTTAGCATTACTATTGGTGAACTATAAAGTACAATCTGAAAATGTTCATCCCCTTCTTTGTCTCTGCAAGGGCATTGTTCTGCTACAGAAGATAGTTTCTTCTGGTTTTGGTCTATACGCCAACTTTCCTTCCTCCTTTCAGTCAGGTCATCACTGTGGCAAATGCATCGTCTGCCTTTTTACTCAAGGCAGTTGACGTCAGTCTCCTGTTAATACAAGAGCTAAAGCTGCCTCCCAAGAAAGGCTTCACTCTGTTGCCATAGAGAAGTCAGCAGGACCATTTGGAGCACCCTGGGACATACCGGGCCTCTGCATGGTGCCAACAGAATGACACACTCCTCTGACATGTCACTGGAAAGCCATCAAGAGCACCCTAGGGCATCTCAAACAGTATCAGATGCCTCTGTTTAGGTAAATGAATCAATCTCAAAGACTCAGGTCCTATCTGCAGCAAATAAATACATATTAACATTAAAGTGACTTTCCTATATTACATCTAGCTTAAAAAGCTGGCTTTTGTTGAGTCTTCTACTTGGCTGTAGGTGAGGTCTGGGGGCCTGTTTGACAACAGCAATGGAGCTTGGTCTAGTTTCTGACATGCTGGGTTTTATTTTTTGGCTTACCATGAACCAACAGAGAAGGTCCCAGCAGCTCAGCTTCTGAATCACAGCTGAGCTGTTCTTGCAGCTGCTGTGTATCTTTAGAGGTGCCACCAGACTGATACCAGGTAAGATCCTCTCCTGATAACATGCAAGATGGTATGCCAGCTCATTCAGTCAGAGGTACATCTTCCCTGCCGAGTGCTCTAGGCCCAAATATAATTTCAAGCAAAAGCAAACAAATTAGGTTTTAACGAAGTTTAAAAGGTATCTGGCCTAAGGGACATGCAAGTGAGGTGGCAGCAGCACACCTGATGGGATGCTAGCCCAGGCCATTCTTGCAGCAGCCACTACACTGTGCACCATAGATCCCCTCTTGTTCAGGTCAGACCAATTCAAAGGAGGAAGCAAGAGCTGAGAACCTGTAATGCCTCATGAAAAAGTGTAGGTCATCTCTCAGTTGTGAGTGTGGCACTGAACAGTGCCGTGCTGTGGACCAGTGTGTGAGCTGCAAAGTTACAGCTGACCGTGGGGAGCAGGAGGCCTCCGCTGGCCCTCATCAAGTGCACATAAGGGTGGTGCACTCCAGCTGCTACATCTCTTACACATTTAACGCAGCTTTCCATTGACTGTTTACTTCTTTCTTTTTCACCATGCAATGATTTGTCTTTCCAAGTGCTGGGACTATCTGACTTCTGAGGCGCTGTCCACAATACCTTGACATGCAGTTCATTGACAAAGCACATGAGAAGACAGTTTCTTTCCCCATTATTAATTTCTTCTTTATTGTGGTCAAGACCTTGCAGGAATCTAATGCTGGGTGGCAGAGCATGCCCACAGCCACAAGAAACATATCAATGTGGCAGAAAACAGATGTTTATGATTTCCTCTTGCATTTCAGTTGTGGAATAGGTACGTCACAGCAGGCTTTCAATGAAACGTTCCAACATCTCTAAACCCACAACAGCTTCCCTTGTATTGCAGTGGGTTTCCAATACAATCCACCTCATCAAAAACAAGATGCCGGTTTTCATATGAGGAGATATGAATTGGGAGAGGGGTATGGTTATCAAGCACACTTGCAAATAAACTCCTCGATCCTTGTTGTGTTTGGTTTTTTAGATTTAAAGTATCTTTGCAGTGCTGGGATAACCAGGACTAACAGGAACCTGGGTCTTGTCTCTGCTAGGCTTTCACACTAGGAAGCAACCTGCATTTGAGCACAACCCTGTCTTTTGTATTGATGATGCAAAGTATAACAGCTTGAGAAGAACAGCTGATGCCTGAGCTGAGAGAAAGCTACACAGACAGGGCCAAGGGAGCCTGTAATGAAAGAGGAACCACCTGCTAGAAAAATAAAGGAGTAGGTGGGGAGACCTGGAGAGAGCAAGCCTCTGGGAGCAGTGAGTGACCTCAGTTAATGGGGAGTGTGGGGGAGGAGTGGGCAGCCAGCAATTGCTCTTGTGTTCAAAACCCTAGTGATGGGATGAGTCAGAGACTCTGATTGAATCTTGCCTTCACTACACCCACAGACTGGTTATTACAAAGCTCAGGGGAACACGGGTTGGTGCAGCAGCAAAAACTAGACAGTGAATTGATGGGTATATGAAGCACCCTGAAGTGCCCAAAAATCTGAAGAACACCTGTCAAACACCATGCCCTTTCATGTAAGGTTTCCTGTAGCTCTAGTAGTCTGCCTACTTGCTCTTCTTCATCTAGGAGGACTTTGACTGATAACTGAGTGACAGCTGCACCTGAGATGAACAGGTATGGCAAAATACCTGGGAATGCTCTTCACAAGTCTCCACTAGTGCTTCTTGAAAGAAGCACCAAGGTTAACTCAACCCAGCAAGACCACTGCCCAGGAGCTACTAAATGCTCTTTTAGTCTCTCAGGACAACACAATTCAGTGAACAATAAGATAAATTTGTATTACATCCTTCAGTGACTGTTCTTTAACTACTTTTTCTTTCAACCATTTCTGCTCCTAGTGTTCATCCTCCTCCCCAGGCCAGGGGCCAGGCGACCTGCTCAGCAAGTTCTACCACACCGAAAACAGCAGTGAAAACTGCTGGTAAACACTCACTTGCTCACATCAGGCGGTCCTAACGGACTAAAGGAGGCATAAGCTGTTGGAAGAGGTCTCCTGCTTGTGCAAGGCATCTGCTCTGACCAATGAAATGCTCTACCACTTAACCATGCAATTGGGAAGAGGGGCTTTCCACACCTTCGGAAGGAAGCAGGGTCTGGGTAGCTCAAAGAGCAAGCGCCCAGCCATGGTCTTCTTTGAGAATCAAGTTAAAACAAAGTGTGCGGGTTTAAAATATGACAGGGCAGGTGCTGACAGGGGATAGCACTGACAGCCAGGACAGCCTCATGCTCTCAGTGCTGCTGCTGCTGAGAGAGCCAAAGGAGGAAACAGGACCTGAAAGAGGCACCCAGCTTTTCTAACATAATGAACTTCAACCACTTCAACTTCTCTGCTTTTCATAGTTTCAGTTTGAGGGCAGAGACAGTGGCAGCAGGTTAGGACTTGCTCCTTTAAGGCTGACTTGATGGCTGTGCCCCCTATGCTGCAGGGTCTGGCCCAGACTCAGCTGGGCCTCCTGACTTTGCTCCAACACAGGTAAGAAACGTCCCTATCAAAAGAGGGATAAATCCTAGCGAGTGGCATGGCCTCCTCTGCAGTGAGCAAGCATCCACAGCTTTCATTTACTTATGAAAAAGCAGCACACCATGTAATACAACAATTAAAGGCTTATTTTGTAAAGACTCAGTTTAAGCCAAGCTCATAGATTTTTAAGGGTGTCTGCCCCGGGACATGGGTGTCCATGTTCAGTGAGTTGATTTTTAACCCTGCCTTCCTTTTAACCCTTCTAAGCCAGAAGGGCTCACATGGAGACAGTTCCATGAATAGACAAGGAGGGAGGCAAACAGAAAAAAGGAAGTGATAAAGGAACTTGTGCCTGCTGAGAGGACTACAGAACACTTGAAAATAGAGGCTTTTTGCAGAAAACAAACAAGAACAGGTGCTTGACAAAGCAGAGAATACTGAGTCCCTAAACTCACAGATGGTAGTGACCTTCAGAAAGATATTCCCCTTTTTTAAAACCCTCTGTATCTCAATTTATGCTAGATGTTGCTGCTGAAACTCATACTTTCATCTTGTTTAATGTAGCTCTTCCCTTTCCTTTGGATCAATTCAAAGAAGTCACATGGCTATATAATCACTTCAACAGAAATAAAAAAGGGGAGCTAGCTGTGATAGGACGTAGAACTGGATGTAACCATCTCTTTTTAGCAACAGCTCACAGTTGCACAGGTTGGGTATAAGGTGAAATATTGTCTCAGGAAATAAGGGTGGCATAATTTCACGCAGCATCTGACGTCTAGCACTTTATTCTGAGCTAAAAAATTCCCATAGCCTGAAAAAGTAGGGCCTTCGGGAATCATACCTGCCCTGGGAGTATGTTTTCACAGAGTACATTTAATACAATGAGTCTTCTCTCAAGTGATTTCCTCTGAACTCATGGGAGAGAAACATGTCACTTCCAAAGAGAAGTCAGTGGAAAAAACCCACCCAAATTAACCCATAACACAATTTACAGGAGATTCTCTTCTGCCTTCCAAATACAAGGTGAGATGAGGAGGATTAAAATGAACAGAAGTTGGTTTCCATGTTGTATGTAACAAAGTTGTGGAAGTCATTACTGTGGCATGCTGTGGGTACCGGAGGTGTACAAAGTTCAGAAAGCAACGGGACAAATGCAGGGGACAGATGGTCACTGAGAGCTATTAAGTACAACTATAACATGCCTGGCTCTCAATGTCCCCCAGGAGCACACCACTAGGAGCTAGGAGAGCACTCCAGGAAGCCACTCCATGTTTGCACAACAGAGAACCAACTAAGTTGGAAAAAGACCTTTAAGATCATCAAGTCCAACCTCTACCCCACCTCTTAAATACCCACTACTGCCCATTATAGGGTCACTGGGCTAAATGTGGCTTTGATCTGAACCAGGGTGGCCACTCCTGTTCTGAATGCAGGATGAACCTACAGAGTTAATTCTCAGTCATCTAAAACTGGCATTGGCTGACACCAGTTCTTCATGCCCACACAGGAAAGCTTCTGTCAGGTGGTGTTTTCAGACTACCTGTAAGTTTTTTTGACTTTGTAAAAAAAAAAAAAAAAGAATAAAAATGAAAGGGTGATAGGTGAAAAACTGAAGCTGCAGCTGAACCTATTGCTCTTCAGGAAGAGCGAGGTCTGAATCATTCCCCACCTGAAAGATTCCAGCCTGCAACCTCCACAACCCCAAAGCCCACAACTACTGAAAAGAGCAGCCTATATCCACCCCATCCTGCTGAAATTGGGTCACTGTGCAGCAAAGCAGGCAAAATTCATGGGTCCAGGAGGAATAATCCACTCTGTCACCCAAGAGAAACGAGCTTGCCTAGTTCAGTCATTCTTCCCCACTAGCTGTAGGCACAGCCCTTGACTTCACCTTGAATTTGAACAGTGTCACACCATGTAACTGGAAGATGGGCAGAAATTCAGCCAGTTAGGACACTATAAACACCCATTTAAATGCTTTCTAGTACAGAAAAAACTAGCCAATCCCCAGTACATATGGTGCTCATCTACAGTGTCCAGATCGCCTCACCTGCCAAGTGAGAGCAGGTATCATCCACTTCAAAGTGTGAGGTGACCCCAAACCTTTGACATTTGTAAAACATTTAGATACTCACAAAAGAATCACAGGAAAGCAAATGACTACCTATTGCATTCCAACCCTGAGCTCACCCTTTTACAAATAGCCTGTTCACCTTACAGACTTTTGTTTCATTTTTCTAAATCAAGCTGAGACTATCTTAACCAGATTCTTTGCAGTTCCAGGTATTTTGACTAAGTGGATATTCCTAAACTCATTTTTTTTTCCTGGAACCTTTTTAACTTGGTAAACAGGTTTCTGTGTACAGCTTTCAATTACCTTTTATTCTGTAGTGCCAAATGAGACCAGATAGGCATATTCTTAAAAGGCTTTCATGAAAATGCAAATGAACAGTTCACACTAGTCTGCTGGCTCAATAAATAGAAGAGTTGAAAGTGTTTAGACACTAGTAAATAGGTAAAAGAATACAGAAAAAGCTGTCTGTAGTCCTAAAGACGCTTTCATTTTCTTGTTACCACCATAAAACTTGCAATGTCAGTATCTTCAAGACACTTCCTCTGTTACCTTGTGTTAGCTTAGACAACATATCCTTCTAGTAGCTGACCCGCAAAAAGGGTATAAATCTGAGTTGAGAAAAAACACCAGATTTTAAAACCCAGACTCGTGTGAAAACATGAGAGTCAACTCCCAGCAAAATGCACATGACCACATTTTCCTATCTACCAAGCTTTTCCCCTCTCCCACTCCTAGACATCACCATCCATTTTAATGTTTTAGATGTTTTCAATTCCGGCTCAAATACAGCCAAGTGTTGTGTGTTCTTGTCCCCAGACATTATATATTAATTAGTATTATTTTGAAAGGATTTTGCTATTACCAGCAGCGCAAGAAAGCCTTGAAAACAGGTTTGCTTATAGTGTCCAAAGTGAAGGGATCTCTATGTGATATGTTAAGTGCTCTACATCCACATTTTTCACTTTTAAGTAAAGCAACTTGCACCCAGCAAGAAGTATAAAAATATAAACGGAGCAGTTCCTGAAATCCAGACTTCCCAGTTACACAGGCCTCTTCACAGACTCTTCTCATTGCACAAACACTGCAGCATCCAAAGGAGAGCCTATAAAGGCTCTGAAAAGGCTTCAGGAAAATTTAAGGAAGAAGACAAGGCTCTGGTAGCGCTACTTCAGCATCCTCCATCTTCCTGCCCACTGTCAGGGGTCTGAGCCTTGCTATGGAAGTACCCCTTCATTCACCTCGGGCACAGTCAACCAGATTAGCTTGGAGAAACTCTCATCACATTAAGCTCAGAAGCCACTTGGCCAGTAGAGTTTTGGGTGTGCCCACATGGCTGCACTGACTGGCTGAGTCATAGGGGCTTTTGCTGGAAGGAGCCCCATTGCTGGAGGTGATGTTATGACCAGCTAATGGACATACATCTTGCAAACTGCTACATCCATCACCACCCATTGGGTACACAGGGATCCACCTGCGCCCTCCTAGCACCCTAAAAATGGCCTGTTCAGGACAGAGCAGGCTTAATCCTTCACGAGAGTGAGAAACAAATGCTGAGCTGCATCTCAGGAGCCCATGCAGCAGAACTCGGCTTGAAATCAGCAAGTTTCTAGCCTGAATCTGAACCAGGCTCATTAGTCTTCAGCTATTTCTGTCTAGCCTGGAGCATGTCACAGATGAAAGATATGCAGAGCTCAGACAGTCTTCAACAGAGAGCATTTTGGCTCCTGAAAACTGTAATCAGTCCAACAGTTGCTGTTGCAACTTTTGCTGGGTTTAAAGTCAAGTTTTGCAAGGACAGGTATTCAGAGCCAAAAATCCCCTTTGAGTTAAAAGCAAACATGGTTCATCAAATTCTGTTGACCTTTTACTTGCCACCAACAGACCTACAAATATACTTAATACAGGAAAACCTGGATTCTGATGCAATCATATTACTCCAGAAGCCTGGCCCAAGGCACCATCACCAGCAGAAAGTGACACAGTGCCATGCAGCCCCTCTCCCTTCTATCAACAGCAACTACAACCACCACTAGGTTTAATCACAGCCAACTTCCCAATGTGGTACACAGCACCATCATAAAGACAGTGGTGGGAGCACAAAGGAGGACATGGCACAGCATGGAGGCAGGTGTCCCTGGCTGGGATTGTTTTCTTCAGTACCAATTATTCCGTTCAGTCAGTTTTTACTAGTTTAGAACAACCCTGAGGCCACAGGCAAGTCAGTGTGAAGATGCTTCAGGTCACACAATCACAGGATGGTTGAATTTGGAGGGTCTTTGAGTGTCATCTGGTCCAAACCCCTGCTCAAGCAGAGCCACATACAGCCAACTGCCCAAGGACCATGTCCAGATGGTTTTTTTAGTATCTCTGAGGATGAAGACTCTCCCACAACCTCTGGGCAACCTGTGCCAGTGTTACACCCCAGATCCCTCAGCCCCTCTTCATAGGGGAGATGCTCCAGACCCTGTGTCATCTCTGTGGCCCTTTGCTGGACTCTGTCCCATAACTTCATACTGGTGCTCTGGCAGCCTGATCCAGGTGGGGGATACCAATACCATGCTCCTTCGTCTGCCCTAGAAATCTGGAAAGAAGGCAGCATGCAGGAAAGCGCATGTGCCTTCCCAAAACAGGGGCTTTTTTGATTGATCAGCATGTAAAGGAAAGCCTGCTTCAAAGCGCTGTATCTTGCATTTGACTGACTTCTTAGGGAGCAGCTGTAACTACCAGGCACCATCTAAATGTAACACATACCTCAACCTGTCTTCTTTGGGTAGGAAGATGTTTATTCGAAAAGACTCAACATATTTGCTATCATTTGTTTTTACAGCAGGTACACCAAACCAAGACAGTTAAAACACTAAGTCTTCAAAGCTCTAGATATTATGTAAATAAACTCTAAATAACTGGTTGCATTTAAGAGCCATTCAATGTTCAGCAAGGAAAATAACTCTCAAGTTTCTTTTTAATTAAATTCTGATTTTATCTATAATTCTAGACTGTTCTGTTTATTTACATGAAAAGTTACCCTGCCAAGTGCCAAAGCCTAGTTCTGAAACTGTATGATTAGCACCAGTATTTCCGAAAGCTATGCATCAAGTGGATTTATGTGACTAATGCCTTAAGTCTCTCAACCGGTAGTATAAGCAAACTGAGCTAACCAGGCATGTTCTTACTGTACATTGTTTCCAAGCAAGCTGTGAGTGCTCCATCCCCAGAGGTGTTCAATGCCAGGATGGACAGGGCTTTGAGCAACCTGGCCTAGTGGAATGTGTCCTTGACCATGGCAGGGGGGTTGGAACTAGATGATCTTAAGGTCCTTTCCAACCCAAACAAGTCTGATTTGATATACAGCAATTTACAAATACTCTTCTGAATAACAGAGATAATGGTTGTGAGGATACCAAATGATACAGCCAGAAGCTATGCACTTGTCGTGGTCCCCAACAGTTTTTATGCATTGCGGGGTCAGGCAGCATAGCGAAACGCATGGGTGCACCTCATGCTCAGCAACAAGGAGCTGCAATTGAAGACACTGTTGTCCCATTACTGGGCCTTCCTCTACCTGCACCAGGGTTGGTGGAAAGAAACCTGTACCTCTACCTCTGCTGCTTCAGGCCACAGTCTGGCTTCTTGGTATAATCCCATCTTTACCAGCAATTTAACCCAACACACTCAACTGGAAGACACAAGATAGGAAGCCCAGGTGTATGCTCTCTTCTGCCTCCCAGAAAGAGGGTGATGACAGACAGCAGAATAGAGCAGCACTGCTTTAGCCTCCAAAACTGAACTGGAATGAGCTGGCCCCTGGGAGCAGATGCCCTCCCGCACTAGAACAAAATACTCCTGCTTGCTTCAACTACATTTCTTACATGGTTTTGGACTTCTCTCCACTGACAACCAGCGTTGTTGCTCAACAGGTTATCCACAGCAATCCCTCAGGATCTCCCTTCATGGTATTATTAGCTTAGGCTGTGACTCCAGTTTTGATTCATGGGTCATAGCTATGCCTGCACAGAAGTCTCCAGCTCGAATAGCCAGCACCTCCACTGCAAGTGCCCTATGCTGCCAGGGAGCATGATGCTGCCTCGGGCAGCAAGGACAGGCGCAGCGCTGCTTCAGCCAGAATGATTCAGCAGTAGCAGCTCCTCTTGCACTGTAAAACACTGCCCTGCCAGCCCATGGGTGAGTGAGCCCTGCTGCCCACCTCCTGCCTCATAGCCCCAAGCCTTTACAATAGTTAAAAACGGTATTAAAAAAAAAAAAAACCCTACTGACTTGCCTGGTTTTTGTAAAAGCTGATTATTGCCCATTTGCTACAGACACTAGCCTGCTCAGTTTTGAAAGAAAAATAATAAATCAAAATTATCCCATTGGCAGGCAACCAACATAAAAGAACATTTACAAAGAAGCTGTTACACTTTATTGAGCAGTAATCCATGGATTAAGGTCATTAATAGCACTCAGTGACATCCTGCCATGACTCCAAAGGTGCTGTTCTGGTTTGCAGAACATACAGAACACAACAGCTCCCCCCGCAAACATTTTCCCTGAGTCACTTTCTTCTAACTTCTCAAAAGAAGAAAAATGAGAAAGCCCAGAAGAAAGATGCCTAACACAATATCTGGCATGCATCAAAAAAAAAAAAAAAAACACAAAAAAAAAACAAACCCAAAAAAAACCCAAAAACCCTAAAAAGCAAACCTGAAAAACAACCAAAACCAAAAACCCAACAAGTCATAATGAAAATAAATTTAAATAGTCAAATAACACTGAATTTTCTTCTCATTCACACTGATGTTTTCACAGTAAGGGAGTTTCTGGTGACAGACCAGAATTTTGATCTACAGAGCTAAATTTAAAAAGCAAGCCATAGCATTCTCCCATGCCCAAAAGACAAAACCACATTTAAAACTTTCAAAGTAAAATCTGAAATGCTCAATTTCATTCTTTAATTATTTATATGAAATAAGCTTTTCCTTTCTGTCAACACGAGAACACAAATGTATCAACAGAGAAGACACTGTGTACTCCCCAGATCCCAAGGGGTCATTAATCTTCTCTGCAGTACACAAAGTATTTTCACAGAACTTTAAAAATAGTTTTCTAAAGCGTGCCTGATGTCATTAGGAAGTTAGAAGCAGCTGATGGCCTAATAACATAATTGCTAAATATCCTCTAAAGGGGAGAATCCCTTCACTCTGTTCTAAACTTACTTTGCTATCTAGTCTATCCATACATGTAATTATCAATGCTACTAATTTATCTGAGAGTCCACAATACCAAGGGCAAACAACTCGTTTTGTCAAAATTTAAGTAATAGACAGACTTTTTTTACTTCTTGATTTAAATGAAAGAATCTGCACTCTTTCCATATGATTTGTTTCATTAAGACTGGTAATGGCCTAGTACTGTGCCACCATGGATTTTCATTTGCCATGAAACAATGGTAATTCATAAAATGTACTTGGGAGAATACAATTGTCTCAGCAACTGTAAGCAATCCTGTGTCCCACAGTCACATCAGTTTTTGTAAACAACACTGATGCTGGGAAAGAAAATCCTTAGAAAGAAATCTTTTAACAGCTTCAATAAATAAAAGTAACGGCAAACAACATTTGCATTAATATGCACTTACCAAGAAAAAAAAAAATCCCTTTCTGATTAACGTGATTTAGCTGTAACTCATCATTTCACATTCACTTTAAGTACAATGTAGCTGCATTTTCACTATATATGCAAGTTTTTTCTCTTACCTTTAAGGAATCAAAGCAGGCAATAACTCTTCCATTTTCAACCTGGCAACTTTTAGGGGGGTGTGCAAATTTGCATTCTTCATCAGAGCGTGAACAAGTTCCCCTCTGAAACTGCCTGCACACTTCTAATGTTAGCCATTTTGTATCTCTTACGGGAGCAACATTCAAAGCCATGATGAAAAGCTGATTTTGAAATTGCTGTCACGTGAATTATGCTGAAGAAATTTCCAAAACTAATGGCAAAGGGAAGGAAGAGAAAAAGGAGGGCGAAAAAAAAAAAAAAAAGAAAAAAGGGAGAAAAAATAATTTCAATTCCAACTGAAAAAAAAGAAAGTTAAAAAAATAAACCAACAAAAACGTGGGGGACGATTAACAATGTCCAACACACACAAAGCAGAATAAACAGAGAAAGTTTATCAGCAAGCAGTCACTCATCAATCATTAAGTCCCGCTTGTAGACTTTTGGCTGGGAAAAAACATGCTCAGTCGCATTTCTGTCTGTAAAACACGTGGGCTTGCTGACTGTGTCACAGATGCACCAGTTTTAAGCCAAGGTCTTTCAATGCAATGGCACTCCTTGATAGAATAGTAGTTCTCTGACGGCTGCTTGCTGGTATTGATTACACACGAAAAGCAATGCAGTCATTTGTTCATGTTCTGGGAATAACAATGATTATTCTTCCTCTTTTCCTGCTTTCAGTTTTCCATCAACTAATTGGCAAATGTAGACAGCTGAGGTATCTTCCACCAGTTGTAAGGTGAAGGCAATGTCTGGCTGGCAAAGACGGGATTTTGAGAACACGGGTGTAGCAGTCCTCGCTCATAGAAGTGACTTGACAAAGGCACTTTTTAAGTCACTGACCTGACAAGACAAATACAGTATCAGTTCACGTGTAACTCATTCAAATCAACATTACGAAACCTATCATCCCTTTTTATCAGATGTTACAAACATACTGCCAATGCTCACTTTCACTTCTTTCTTCCAAAGAAAATCAGCCTTCTTCTTGAAGTTACACATGACAACAGAATAACCAGTTGAAACACGTACTGCAGTAATATTCTAGGCAGCAATCCAAAAGCTGGGAATGATTTAAATAGATGAATGTGGCAGACAAAATAATTAGGCATGCTGGCTGTGAAACAATTCAATCTAATGTGCTTAGTCTCCAAAACAATATACAACAACCCATTTCCATTAATTTATCATTTGACCCTTTAGATTGTGTTACTACATTATAAGCTGTCGTTTGTTATTTTTCTTCCTTAGAAATAAGGACAGTAGAACTCTGTTCCTATTTTTTGTCTCGTCTCTTTCCCTGTTTCTCAAGGGAAAAATACCAAAACAAAGAAATTGTCACTCAAAAATCATAGGGGAAAAAAACCCCTTCCACATACAGAAAATAGTTTGTTTCCCTGTTAAGCTAAAGGCTGGTTTAGAAAGGCTTCTATGAAAGGGCTCACCCTAACTCATCATCATCTAATGAGTTATCTCAAATATGAAGCAGTCTTCATCTCAATTTTTCTCTGATTAAATTAGCTTTCATGTACCTTTACAAACAGATGATTCAGCATCAAAACCTAAAGACTTACATATAGAACTTCAGCTATTTGTAGACTACAAAATACTTAGGATATTTTACAGATAAGCAAATCTGAAAATCAAAGGGCTAGCTATTATAAATATTTTTTAATGAATTACTGTATATTATATACAGACAGGGAAATCCGGACATGATGTTTCCTTCTATTCAACTTCAAAGGAAGAAACTTTCACTTTGTAAATACCAGTCAGAAACAGGTGATGGATTATTTTTGTGCAAGAATAAAGAAAGGGGGAAGGACTGGAATAAGTGAGGTTTCAAAACACATCAATAAAAATAGCACTAAAAGCAGTCAGCTTTCCCAGGCCAGAATAATTACAATTCTGTGCTTGGATTTATCTGATTTAATTGAAATCAGGATTGTTAGTAATGTGAGTAAGAATTACTCACACACAGTTTCAGGAACAGATCCCGGTTCTGACCTCCAGGTCTTCACATCAGAAGGCTTTTCTATTACTTCGTAATGCTACCAAAAGGGGTTTTACTACGCAACTGATACCTACATCAAAATTGCTACTGTTAGCATGAATAAAGGTAATGCAATTCTAATTGCTCAAAAATTTAGTTTCAAGTCCAACATGCAATAAGATGGGTCTGGATGACGCTTAGCTTTACCTGGTCATCAAGAACGAGTTGTAAGAAAATTAGTACATTTTTAAATAATTCTACACAATTGCAGTATGGTACAGTACATGAATTAAGTATTCTCCAACTGAAATACTCTATCAATGTTTTCCCACAGCATCAATGAAGAGTTAGGTTAAGCTGAGAACATACAAAGAATTGAGAAAATACTTATAACTGATGAAAAGGAAAAAGAGGGAGATGAGGAAAGCCTCTGCACAAGAGCTTGTTTACTCACAGCTTGTTGGGCTGATGATTTACCTGGCTAAATGTGAAAGAGGAAATATTCTCCCTAGAGCCATCCATTCCAATTCAGAAATGCCAGTAATGGTTTTCAGTAATAGATATAGGAGACAGATGGAAATTTAGGGAAAAGGGTAAATGTTATACCACACACTGCTGAAAAGTCACAATAGTAATACTCTCTCAGGCTGCATACTACTAAACTTGACAAAGTTGTTTCTCGAGTAGTAGGTGTTAAGCCTAAAGAAAACCAGGTATCACACATGGCAAAGCAAACAGCACAAAGTTTATAAATGGCAATAGCCATGGTTTAAAAAAGTGAACAATAATCACATATGAAGTTTAGTGAAACTGCAGCAAGAATACCAAAAAAGCATCAGGGAGGGTGGAGAGGGGCGGGCAGAGGGTAGAAGAGGAGTGAAATACAGCATCATCCTACTTCCTACCTTCTTACTACATGAACATTTTCTAAAGAAAGGCAAGCATAAAAAGTTAATCTCAAAAATCCACATCTTGTAAAAAATAACAACACTATTTGGTATCTCTAGAGCCAATGAGTGCTCCAGCAGTTTCTACTCCTGCAGGCTTAGGAGAGACAGAGCAGAGAACTCTCTGAAGGAGGCCATGCCTTCAGCAGGAGGCAAGTGCAAACATAGTGGAGACAGGAGAATTTGGAGTGCTTCATCCCCATCACTTACATGGCCCGTGTGTTCATGACCACATATAGACACATGCCATACGTCCTCTGCCCATCACCTGCACCAGGAAGGTGAAGGAAGAGATGCCACCTCGGAAGCCTGAACATGAGAGAGAAAACAAAACTGGGGGCAAAAATTATGGGAGAAACCAAAGGAAGCAGAGCTCAAGATATGAGGAAAGAGGTCAAGAGAAGGAGAAAACAGGAGTGGAAGGTAGGAAAGTGAGATGGCTGGTTGCAGAAAATGAAGGGTAAGAGAGACTTCACGGGAAATGAGGAAAAATTAAGATGGGTGCAGAATCAAAACGGAGAATATGAACACTGGGGAAAAGAGGCATGAAGGAATTTTAGAAGGAAAGCAGAAGAGACTACGATTGCAGGAGAAAATCCAGTGGTTTGGGTAAACAGAGGGAAGTAAATGAGCGAAAGAAACACGGGATTTACAGAAATATAATAAATGCCTCCAAGGCCACAGGCCATTACTAACATCACAGCACATCCCGACCTTTTGTGTTGCAAAACCCACCCACCCACCATATGGAGAACACCAGGGCCTCCAGCAAATGGGAACTCTTCCTTCCATTATTGCTTCTAACTTCTGTGTCCCAATGTATCAGCCAAAGTTAGCTGTCCTGCCAAAACCAACAGGATCTCACCAGTCTAGAGCCCGCAGCACCAACAGGGTCCCTTATCATGGCAGAAGGTTTGCTTTGTCATTGGCTTGGGGGTTTTGTTTTGTTGTTTTGTTATATATGACTCCAGATCATGCCTACACACCCCACAGACTACCAAAACTTACAAACTGCAAACTAAACAAACTACCAAAACTTACACATAGACAACATAGAGATTCAAAATGTTGTTGCTGAAGAAAGCCCCCAACATAGTATAAGTATAAAAGAACTAATTTCAGAGTTTGTGGTGTTGGCGTCTTTGTTTTGTGTTTCAACTACTGCTGTTTATTTGCAGTCTCTCACACACTTGGATCAATGGAATCGATCCAGGATACACATGTAAAACTTTTCACATGCACAGTGAACTAAATTCACAAACTTGTATTAGTAAAAACTATTTAACTTTAAACCTCTCTTTTCAGATAAGCACTACTTCCCTTTGGTGGAAAGCTAGCACAACATGAAGGAAGAGGAGGATTTTGCCAATTCCATGTTCTCCTGAGAGAGCCACAAAGAGCCTGTGGTAGGCCCTAGGTCTTCTTTCTGTTCAAAACCACAAAATAATTTTAACTTATCCAAGAAAAAAAAAAAAATCTCTGAAAAAAAAAAATCCTCTGAATTATTAAACAAGGTAAAGCACACAGGCACTCAGAGCCCCCAGAAAAGGTTCTCATTCAGAGGAATATTAGGCACCCAGCATCTTTAGGAGCTGCAAGCGAGCACAAAGCCCTGCCCTATTATAAATCAGCTGCATCTCTCAGTTGGAAAACAAACTCTTGCTCTGTACAAAATATGTGCTGTTTTGGTACAGTAGCTTTACTTACCAAACAGATTATGTGGCAATGGATTATGTTGTATCTGTTTAATGGAGAAGCTGAGACTTCCTGGACATGTATTTATGCTTCAGTAGATAATGCGCAGTAATGAGTAAAGAACACATCCTCAAAAAGTTAACTGCAGGTGATGACTTCCAGTAAAGCAGCAGAGTCCTCTATATGGTCCCAACACAGGTCTCTAGTGGAACCACTAAGTTAACTCAAAAGGCATTAAAACAGCGTTTTACTTTACTCTTAGAGAATTAAACACTCTGTATTATTCATCAC
The DNA here is from genome assembly GCA_009867235.2 of Psittacus erithacus. NCBI lineage: Eukaryota > Metazoa > Chordata > Aves > Psittaciformes > Psittacidae > Psittacus > Psittacus erithacus. The sequence continues at coordinate 110,530 of WYDI02027878.1, forward strand.
TTTAAAATCTTCAGTAAGAAATGTCAAGACAGGCTCAGTTTGTTGCTCCTACTGTCAAAATTTATCAACATGATCCATATTATTTCCTCTATGCATACACCAGAAACTCGAAGAACTAAAAAGTTTGAAAAACAGAGGAGATGTGCTAAATATACTTAGCTTTACAAATTTCATCATTTACAATTGTGTTTTAAAAATAAGGCATTAAAAAAGAAAAATAAAACCCCAGAGACTCACTATGCCCCGGAAGCAGGGTATTCCTCCTTCAGAACACTAGCAAGGCAGAAGCCTGTTGACTGTTAGAATAGATTGCTGCCCAAATTCAGGCGAACACCTGAACTCCGGCAGAAAAAAAACTCACCTTCAGGACCCTCCCTACAGTTACCAAAATGGATGTGCTAATGCCAAGTGAATGTCTTGAGAACTCAGTTTTCAACCCCAGCATGCATATACTGCAACTCTTCCGAGAGAGACAGTTAGCTTATCTAAACATGGGAACAATGTTTGGTCAAGAGGACCAAACTCACATCTCTAACCCCAGAAAAATGGAACTGCCCAATTCTAAGCCCTGACCCAAAGCAGGTTGCTGCTACAACTTTTATATGCTCACATGTAAACACAAATTCATGATGTTGACTTCCAGAAAATCATGTCCATAGTCTTAAAATTCACTGCAGGAATCTTTTAACCAAGCAACAAACCCATGACCCTGCAGTAGACACCAGGCACAAAGAATTTCAAGTTGAAATTTTAAGCTCTGTCTGGAAGTTGTAAGCAGAGGGAAACAAGCTCTCTACCCTTTGACACAGTTAACTGTAAGCATCACTAGTTTTACACTCCACAATGCAAGTTCACAAACTAGCAACATCTCATCCACGTTACCTTAGCTCAGATTCTCATGTTGTTCCTATTTGTCCAGGAGATTATGCTGCTCTATAAGAAATAATATCCCCAGTTTAGCCATTCCCTTCAACCTGTACTTAATAGTTTTGAGCCAGTGATTTTACCCGGGACAGACAATGCGGGATAAAATACAACCACTCCCAGATATCCCAGGACATCCAAACACAAGGATTAACCAAAGTGCTCCACCCTACAGATGCATCTTGAGACTACTGACAAGCACTGTGTTCCTTCAGAAAGCTGCCACTCCTTCAGCATCTGACCACATTTGCAAAGGAAATTTTGCAGTTCGCTATGTTTACAGCCAAAACTCATTGGAAAGATTCTCTGTGTAAGCTTTACACATAAGGATTCTTCCATAACTAGATCAAGTTAACTACCTTGAACATTCACAATGGAAAATTTGAAGACTGACAACTACTGAACCCTTACCCTTAAGGCCAGGAAAAAGCATCCAAATCCCACTAAGTCATACCTCCTGTTTGCAGCTGCACAGTGGACTGACTCCACTTTCAAAGCACCCGTGACACAGCCACACATTTAGGAGACATTAGCAGCTACTTCAGTCCAAAAGATGGAGGGACTTTGCTTCAGCTTTTCAACTAAACCTCATTGTTACATTCTTTTAAATGTCATTTTTTTCCCCATTGTTTGTGCTTTAAATAGCATTCAAGGCCTCCAAACTGAAAAGATGCTGCACACCAAAGGACCATCATGACTTCACAAGCACACTCCAGCATCGCTTTCAATTTCAGCTACTTGCCATTTCCATGACTCTTCGGCACTGCTTACTCTTACCCTCCCCCAGACTCTCTGCTGAGGAACCAAGGCTACATCTTAATCCTAGGCTAAAGCTGGAAGCCAGTGCCCCACACCCGACGGAGTAAAGAGCAGAGCAGGTGTGACAGGGTATGACAGCACAGGGTGCAACAGCACAAGCTGCAGCCCCGCTCCCTCCCCACCACCCCACCTGCAGCAGGTCTGGCTCCTCCCAGCCAGTTCCCATAACTAGGAAGCCATGTCCCACAGGATATGCTCCCGGTCCCTGAAGGGCAAGGCTGACTCTCAGTCATCACATACTAATTTAAGCCTGACTGTGCAAAATCCCCTGCTAACTAAGATCCTAGAGCATGTTATGTCAGAATATGTGAATATGAATTTAAAAAAGCAATTTTACAGACAAGTAATGTGACAATTGGCATGCTTGTTAATCACATCTAAATAAATTATATTCTTCACGAGATTGTTGTGTAGTGAATAGGCTTTTCTCACTCCATCAGCCAACCAGATTAGGAAACAGGGCCAGAAGGTGGTGCGACAGCACACTGGTATCATTCACCCAGTGAGTACTATGCCAGTTTCATATACTCCTCTTGAACCAGTTTCTAACATTCATATTATTTATATGTAACCTAATATCAGATACTGAGTAAGACTGCGTAACACAGAATCATAGAACAGTTAGGGCTGGAAAGGACCTTAAGATCATCTAGTTCAATCCCTCTGCCATGGGATGGGACACCTCATCCTAGACAGCGTCACCCAAGGCTCTGTACAACCTGGCCCTGAACCCCGCCAGGGATGGAGCATTTACCACTTCTTTGGGCAGTCTCTTCCAGTGCCTCACAGTAGAGTTATTATAGTAATGTCTTTGTATAGTTCAGTAAAATGACAGCATTAAAATCAGAACCGGGAGTCTGGCTCTTTTCAGAACTACTGTGAAGTCACAAAAAATAATATTCCCTATATTCCAGAAACAAGGAAAAACAAGACAGACTTCCATGAAACATTATTTGTTCTTTGATTGCAAATATGAAGACAAAACCTTTCTGCTACCATAACATTTAAAAAAAACCCCACAATTACAGTGAATGCATTTTCTTCTACAAATTTCAAATTAAATTTACAGACGTGAATCATTTTAAGAAGTTTTTTTCAACTTTAAGATGTTAAGTAGCTTCCATTTGGCATCAAGCAAACCAGCATTGCTCAAAAGAGAAGCCAGAACTCCCCAAACAGAAAAGCAGCCCACTAAGTTGACCAGGTAGCTGGGAGCCAAAAGGACTAAAATTCTAATCCCAGTTCCTGTATTAATCTGACCTAAACTCAGGTGAAGTCAAAAGTGCCCTGGCTTACAAAAGAACCATTATTTATTTTATTTGCTTGACTTGGAGACAACCGTTGCAACATCTCTCCTTTCCTGCTATACACCAGAGACAAACTTGTCAGCTGTAATTCAGATGAAACCAGAGTCAATCCTATTCTATTAAGCCAAGAGAAGTCCAGGGACAGGTTAGAAAACATCTGTTCGTTTTATTTAAATTGAGCATGACCTCCACATATCAGTTTTGCTAAATGAGCCATATCCTCCTTGTCAAGATCACTAATGTGCCAAATTCAGGCTCTTTAGCATGCCCCACACTACAGTATGGCAGTGCGCTTCTTATTAAAGCCTGCTGGTTTACTTTGAAGTGGGTTTTACAACATAATAACATCAATGTCCTTTGTCCCGAGAGAAACCGGTGAGAAGGAAGGTGCACCTGACTGCTAAACAACTTGGGACATATCCACTGTACTACTTTGCTAACAGACCATGAAATATTTCTCCTGCACTTTAAGTCTGTAGATGACTTGAGCCCACAGGAGTATCTTCTAACATAGATCTTTGGAGGTTATGCTGATAAAACCAATGCTTATTATGCTTCGGTTAAAACACAGTTGTAGAAAACAGTTTTTCTTCTTCTAGCAAACTCCTCCCCCCAGAATGATATTCATTCCACTCCACTTAACCTTCTCTCACCGTCTGTAATTGAAACACTTCTTGTTTCTAAGTCCAAAGAATCCTGATTTTATCCTCTTAAGTGTATGAATTTCATACAGAAAATTCTGCTCCCACCTTGACAAGAGGGCAAAAGCAATTTCTGTTTCTGTGCCTTCTGTGTTATCATCCCCGGCAGCAATGACGTTATCAGTTGGCCTATTGTGGAAACAAATGTTTTGCTTTTGGCAGAGAGCACCATGTAATACCTATTAATCAAACCAAATTACCCAGGGAAGGGTACCCCAGTGTACTAGGGGCTTGTACGCACATCCAGCTGCAGACACACATTGTATTTATTTGGGGTTCTTTAGGACTGTAAAAATACTTACAGAAAAGTGTGCTTATGTACTGTGAAATTTTTACAGACTGGCATGGAGGGAATGCATGATCAAATGACTGTTCTCACCCGCCAAAGGACCGACACCATGCTGTTACAACAGGAGCATGATTTAAAAGAGCCCAGGCTGTTGTCAATTTCCGATTTTCCCTACTCTGGTTTCATACTAAGCTGAGAAGGCAGAACTCTTACCAACATATTTGTTTGTGTGACAAACAGCACTGAAAGACAAGGACAGGTTTCAATAAACCATGTAAATTATGTTGAATTTGCAAGCTGAAAACATGTTGAAGACTGACAACAGCTATATTAATAATATACACCAAAAAATTACCCAACTCTGGGAAGTTGCACAGCACATCCAAACAAAGCTCCCAAGGAAAGGGCAGCAAGAGCACTACCTATGCTATTAACTCTGTCTACCTCTTAAGCACTATACCCATTTTGCTGCACAGATTTCCTGAACAAAATCCAAGGAGCACTGCCGTTCCAGGTAAAATACCTGCATTTCTGTGCTGTTTTCTCCATTTGCATTTTACCTGAGAGCAGGATACCAAAGTACACAAGGATGACTTAAGCGGGTTGGCCAAAGAGTCCATCTCGCTCAATATCCAGCCTCCAATCATGGCCAAGACCAGATGTCTACAGAGAAGGGCAAAATCAGGGCAGGCAGAGCATGATAATTCCCATGAATCTTCTCCCAGAAACCTGTAGCTGATGTTTTTGTATTTAATAGATCTCTCTGGATTTTTCTTCCATGGATTTGCCCACTCCCTTTTTGAATGCTGCTCTGTCAGAACTGTCTTTCATCATGTGTGCGGAAAGTAGGGTACCAAGAGGGAGCCTGGCTGGTTTTCACAACTGTTGACAAAAGCCTGGACTCTCAGGAGAAGAGCATGGATATGGAAGGAAACACTTCAGGACTATGGAGATTTACAAAAATTTGAAAATAGCAAATAGAGCTGGGGAGTAAGATGATTGATTACAAATCTCCTTAAGTAAATCTGTGCTGTTACTGGGTTTTTTATTATCCCTGAATAGGTTAAACTTTAAGTGAGAATGCACCTGTTCATCCCAGCAAAAGGGGAGCTTGGAGAAAACCATTTTTAAAACCTACAAGAAGAGGAAGAAATACCAAGACCCCTTCTTCTGCACCCCAAGTTGCATCACCTAAGACCATTCCCAGCAGCAATCCTTTCTTTACGATCCAACAGAGGAGGAGGAATATGCAAGCGCATGTCCAAAGAAGCCCAAGTGAGGCACTCCAGTTGCACTCTGCCAGTCCTGGAGAATTTCAGAACCATCTCAACACATTCTGGAAGCAGCAACTCATCATAATGGGAAAAGGCTTCCAACAGGGAAAGGAAAAAGCCTCTATAGTGTCTTTGCTTCTCAGAGGGCTGCCCAAGCAAGCCTTCATTAGCAGCCATTTTATTGCAAGGATTCAATTCCCCCTTCTCTCTCCATTAGTACCATGAACATAACACGCAACGACAGTTTTATTTACTTCCAAACCTAAAGAAATCCTCATGAAGCAGAACATATGTAAGTGCTTTAGTTCTTACGTATCTCATGGGACATAAGACAAAGCCAGATTAAGCATCTCTGCCGGAACGCTTTATATCTTATAGGAGATAAAAAGATGGATCAGCTACCTAAACTGAAAGTCACCTATGGAATAGCAGATTGTTATCAAGTACTTCAAAGGCAATTTAATTATTTTTTTTAATAATGATTTTATGCTAATATCCAGACAGCATACGTTTTATACAACAGAAGCTGAAATCTTTCATTAAAACCTATTTTTTCCAAAAGCCTCTTCCCAGTCAAGGAGAACCAGTAATGGCCCTACAGGAGAAGAGAAAAGGTAGCATTCAACATGTTATTGGACTCTCATGAAAGTAAGTTGCCTTTTTGTGTTTGAACAGAGAGATTGCTTCCCACCTGATTATCTTTGGTCTTTCAAGGCAAGTAAAGAAAATATTTCACTTCAAGCTCAATGTGAGGATGTCAGTAAATTACTCTTTTCAAAATTCATGCCACTTATTTGTCCACAAAAAAAAAAACAACAAACCAAAAACCAAAACAACCTAAACAGAAAACCAACCAATATTTAAAACTTCAGAGGCCACCTATGTTGTGTTTGACAATACGTAATAGAAATCTGTTCTCCCTGGAGTAAAATAAATTTGCATTTACTGAGCCACTATTCTGTTGTCCAGTAGGTATCATGAGTTCAAAAACAGAATACTTTTCCTGTAAAACTGTTTTTGCAACTGGTGGCAGAGAAACAAAGAAGAGCTTTTCTCAGCTTTTACTTGCAGGTTCTGGCGATTTTCTGGAAATCTTGAAAACTTCTACTTAATCCCAAGGCAAATAATGGGGTTACAACTGGAAGAAGCACACAGTAACTGTCTGTAGATGCTGCCTACCAGAGCAAACATTTTTTTTTCTGGTCTCTAGGATGATGAATTTTGGTTTGGCGTGAAGTGCTGCTGCTGACCTTCCTTTTTGCTTGAACACTGATTAAGAAGCACTGACCCAATAAAGACAGGTCATACGGATCTGTTGTTTTAAATTTGTGTAGCATGTCTCCCTCAATCCAAAAAGCTCGCCACCACTTGAGGAAAGTTACTTTTTAACCCAGTTTCATTTTGGAAAATAAACTTTTTTTTTTTTAAAAGTAACAGTAGATAAAGTACTTAACGCACATAGACGATGCGCAGGAACAAACCCAGAAAGTTTATTTGCCTGCAATAAGGACATTGGATGATTTCATACTTACTTTTCTGCCATGTGCATAGTTCAGTTGTCTGCAACAGTAAAAGGGGACATAAACTACATACAGATTTCTGGAAGGAAAAAACCCCAAACCTGCCAGTATCTTGGAAAAGCAACTTTAATGTACAGAGCCTTCCTTTTCATTTCTGTTACTTTAAAGTTTAAAAAAGAATGGATTCAGGCAGCAATACTGACTGGTAGGCACCATTAATCCAGCACTCCTAGGTCCCAGACCCAGGCACATTCCTGTCTCAAAAATATTTTCTCAATCTTTAAAGGCCATCCCTCTTTATTTTAACGCAGCCATTTAATATGGAAAGAGAGCAATAGCAGGGGGGGAAAAAAAAAATAAATAAATAAAAAACCTTTCCTACTTTCCTGAAGGAAATTTCAGCATCTCAATGACTTCTCTGAATGAAAGGTAAAAAACTTGGGAGGTGGAGAAGGAAGTATTTTAGCAATACAGCAGAAACAATTCCATCTTGAAACTTTATTTTCATATGGTTGAATCATTTACTGTAACTTAAATATTATAATGGATAAACACAGAGTTATTCAAGAATACACTGTAAATTGTGTTTCAATAGAGAAGTTGAAAAAGAGTTCTTTCATCCTTCGACACAACGAACTGCCATACCTTCGCAGTGAAAATTGAATACATTTCCCAGAAATGTTTTGACAAAGCACTTTTCCAGACCTTCCTCTACCATCTCTGCTTACCTGTAACTGCAGAGATTTCTCCCTCCTACTGGGGACGTCAGAACTGCGAAGCACAGCTCGGTGTTCACCAGCAATTCCAAAGCAATGGATATGCTTGTGACACTGAGTAGAACTGGCTTTTGGCAAAAGAGAGTTTACTGCTCACATTGCAGCAGAAAATTTGGACTGGTTAAAATAAGTTCTGACAGTTTTGTCCTTTTCAAAGGTTTAATTCATTTGTTGTACTTCAAGCTTAATCCCAAATGGGTATTTAAAGCCACATTTTGTTTTGCACTGTATGATTTATACTGCCTTGCACAACTTCTATGTTAAATTATAATTCAAAATTTTCCTTTAACCCTTCATACATCTTACCTTGATAGATAGCACTGTTTTTGTAACACAGAAAATTTGACATTATCTTTCAAAACCAATAAATAGCACAAAAAATATTTTGTATTTGGACAAATAAGTAACATCAACATGACATTCAGAGATAAAAAACTGTCCACGTATAAACATAAAAAGTAGACTGCTGCTGTTACACTTACACACATTTCTATTCAAAAAAAAACAACTTTGCAAATTTTTGTGTTGAACATGCCTCATTTTAATGCAGTATCTGCTTAGCTTGTAAATAAGAGATTTTATATGTTCTAATCTCCAGCTTACATACATAACCCTGACACTTGATAGGACCTCTTTCCACTTCACAGAACATTTCCAGGACAAAGCAGGTAAGACAAAAATCAAATCAGACCAGAATAAAACCCCAAACAAATTAACCAGCTCTTTCTCAAGCAAAATTATCCCCTCCAGTAATCATCTGCTACTTTATGAGCTGCAAAGTATACATTATCAATATTTGGCTTCCATCAAGATACCCACTTTATTACAATGCATAGGCTCTTCAACTTGAAAACCTACTTGAAAGGCTCTTCTCCACATTTATTCCTCTGCCCATCATCTGAAATAGGAGTAACCATGGTACCACTTTATAGCAACTGAACAGAACTGCCTGCTACCAAAAAAAAGTGCTGTTATGCTCTGAAAAAGAAAAGAGAGAGACTAAAAAGATGCAGTGGTATTCTAGTTTTATGCTTTTAGGATTTCTGATGGGGAAAGAAACTTGCATATTAAGAGAGTTGGGAGTTCTTAAATTTAATTATTATGGTTCTGTAAATTTGGATGGAAATCCACACATTAAGGTCCCACTTTTTTTTTGGATTCACTATTGCCCAACATTCACCAGGAAAAAAAATAAAGAAAGAACAATCCTGCTGATGCCCAAGGCATGACTAAATTTCATAACAGCAGCACTGAAGCCAATAGGGCCACACAAATAAAGTTTTGTACTTTAAAATCAGAAAAGTAGAAACTTGCCTGCTGTGTCTACAGCCTTATTTCAGAGCATCCATTTTTAGCCTCCAGTGAAGCACCCCAGAAATGAAAACCAGCACATTTACCTTTCTCACAAGTAAAAAGTATGCTGAAATTTTGGCATCTACAGGCCAAGAGGGTTGAGATACAGGTAGTTATCTTTATCAAAGTAGACCACTACAAGTGCATTTTAATTTCATTTCTCTAAGGGAAAAAAAAAAGGAAACAAGACTCCTCAAGTTTAAGGACCCACTACACAATCTTACTGCAGCACAGCTACCTCTCACCCATTTCACTGGAAGCCTGAAAACATCAAGTATATTTCACAAAGCTTTATCACCTACAAGTATGTTTACAAGGAATTCTCATTTTTTATTAAGGAGTACAATTCTGGCAACTGTAGAGAAGAACAAGAAAATACAAATCCTAAAAGCTCAAAAATAAGCAAAATGAAAGCAAATTAACCATCTCACCTTTTTAACCTGCTGATTTTTGTGGGATCTAGTTCTCATGATGATGTCCGTCCTACGAATGTTGAAAGACATTTAATTTAAAATGGTAGCTAAAAGTGCTACGCATTTGCAGATGATATGCAGACTGAAGTCAGAGCAGAAGTTCAGGGTCAACCACTTGTACAAAAGCCCCCGAACCAAGCAAAATCACACTGTTAAATATCATGCTTTTACTTTAAATATTCTACTGTAATTTTCATAATGAAGTTTGTCAACAGAGTTTTCATTCTCTGCTTTGCAACATAACCGCAAACAATAAAAGGTAGTTTGCAGTTAACATAAAATTTTTGCAAAGTCATATCTGAAGCGAACTGTAAAGAGTTACAAAAGGTTACCATGATAATGAGTACACTGGATGATGAAATGACATAACAGTTGAACACAAAGATAGGCAAAATAATGCAGATGAGGGAAAGAACTGAAAAGTAGTAAGTAGTACACATACAACACTAGGATCAAACAAGACATTACTACAGAGGAAAGATCTTGTGGATATTACAGGCAATTCGATGAAAACTGCAGCAAAAGACTCCGCAATTGATGTAGTATAAAGCAGGCAGAAGATCGGGCAGTACTGAAGAAAACCAGAAAAGAATTATGCTACTAAGTATAGTCACAAAGCATGTAACTCTTGAGTGATAAATCAAGTTCAGACCCACCCTGTTTCAGAGATTACTGCTGAGCTAGGAAAGAGGAGAACAGCAACAGCACCAACAGCGCTACAAAGGGGCAGACATATATGAAAAGGCCACAGTGATGCTTTTGACCACAGAAAGAATATGACATTCATACAGACTGATGATGAGGACTGCTAAATATTGACTAGGAGGCAGGGGGGCCTCAGAGAATTACCACCTGGGAAACCATACAAAAGACAGCTCTGTCTTTGCATATGACAGACAGCTAGAGTGTGAAATTAAGTGACAGGTGATGTACTGAAGGTCAAAAATACAAACAAGTGAAAAATAATTTTTCAACTTAATCAGGTTATTTAAATAGTCATTAGAATCACTGACGGCTACTAATTTCAGTGGTCGAGAAGGAAATCCCTTCTCTGAGCGCCTCCCACCCCTGGCGACTAACAGCTAGTCATGCGCCAGTTAAGGCATGTACTGCTGTCCTCAGCTTACCTTTCTGCCTTCTTCAGCTTGAGACTGCAACTCCTTACAAGCAGCCTAGTTCTGCAGCCAGAGCTGGCTATGGATCTTCAGGGACATGCTGATCCTCAAGTTCTCCCATAAGAAACTCAACACTTCCATCTCCTATTTCAAATACATGGATTTCAGAGATGGTGAACTCATTCCACCTATCTTCAGGCACTTAAATGTGCACTGGTGACCAAAAAGCTCAGTCTCTGGTGCCCTCATGCCGAAGGGGAGACAGACATCTCCAAAGGACGATGCAGAATGTGAAGACATGGCTTAATCTCCTAGGGCCACCAGGAAGCCGCCAACCTAACTGGACAGACACATGCACACAAGTACCATCAGATCACACAAGGAACTGTGCCACCTGCTCAGCACTCCAGAGGGATGATTTACCAATTTGAGAATGCAAAAAAAAGCCTCTTGCAGAAACACGTGTTTGTTCTCAGGACTCACTCCATTGCCTTTCAGTGGTTGTGAACTGCTCAAGAGAACAGAGAAAGAAGGGGGGCAAAAAGACAGTGGGGAAAAAAGAGAGAGGGACTGGATCCCTCATGTCCAACACAGTGTCCAACCACTTCTTTTATCTCCATGGGTGAGGTCTGGAAGATGGATTTAGTTCCAGCTCTCCAACTTCTCCCCTTGAGGTGGATGTTGTGACTTCTTATCACTTAAGACGTTTTACACCAAGGATTAAGCTGCTGGTTTGTCTCCCCACTGGTGTTTCCACTTCAAAAAGCTGCTACTGTGGATACCAAAGCCTTTGAAAGTGGCCTCACTGAGCAAAGTCATGAGCATTAAATGAGGTCCTTTCTGGTATTTTTAAGAAAAAAAAAAAAAAGAAGAAAAGAGGGGGGAAAAAAAAAAAAAAGCAGCACTGGCTTTATAAACACATGGGTGCAGCCACTTCCAAAGCCTTTCATGGCTGCTCCACAGTGGCACAGAAAGAAAATCTTAGGGTTTTTTTGGCTCCTCCTGCCCCCTTAACATTATGGCAGTAAAGCAACCTAGCCCCAAAGTGTCCCACAACATTAGCAGAAGGGAACGAAAATATACACAGGAATTGGAAAGAAATACATGCAAAGCTCAAAGTTTTTAAAGGCAAGCTCCTTTTAAAGAGCTCCAGGACAGCGGCGCGCCGTGCTGCTGGAGCATGTTCAGCATGCCAATAAGGACTGCAGCACTGCAATCCCTAGCACAGGCAGTCCACACACCAGCATCCTCCTCTGCAAAAGCCTCTTGCCAGCCAGAGGACAAGCCCCAGGCCCCAGTGCTTTCAGGAGACGAATGTGGGAAGCCAGCATTGGTCTCCCAATGTCAGGCAGAGGCCATAGCTGTGGATGCCATGCCACACATGAACAGAGTCATCAGGGAAATCCCATAGGTGTTATTGCAGCCTTTAAAATAAATAAAAAAGCGAGGCAGTGCTGAAGTCCTGAATCATTAACCAGGCACAGACGTATGCTCCTGCCTGTCCCACTGGAAGCACAGCCAGAGGTGTTTGCTGACAACCAATGCAGCTATATGCTTGAAATATCCATATAGCTGCTGGGAACAGTACCACAGACCATCTGAAAAGTGGTAAAGAGTACCCAAAAAACATAAAAATGGACTAAATCTAGGCTTTGATATCCTACAAGATGGCTACTTCCCCTCACCCTGATGTCAGGAGGAGGTCTCCCACAGAGCACTGTCGGAGGAAAGCATTAAGGCTCTTCTTAATAAACCCATCATGCTGAAACCCAGCACTGAAAAAAAAATCGTTCTTCCGAGTGCTTGAAAATAAACTGAAATCTTGCAACTCTGCAATTTAAGATTAGTTTTAGACCAGGTTCAGAACACTGCCCGTAATACCTATAAAGCTCAAAAATCACGACCAATTCAGGAAACTGGGGGGCAAAGGCCTGAGCCACTTAGTATACCTGAAGCATATGTAACGGAACATGGGGCAGGGGAAAGGAGAGAAAAACAAATTCTCAAAAACCCAGGGAAAAAAAGTATTCAGCCTGGATAAGAAAGAATGCTGGAGGGTTAAATAAACAATATTTGATAAACCTCTCTCCTATAAATGATCACAAAAAAATACCCAACAAAACAGTGAAAAGTTGTCTTCAGAATTCACAAGGGAGAAAAAAAAAAAAAAAAATGTAATTTTAACAGAGTCCTAGATCCATAAAGCTACAGAGGGAAAACATTTCTGTATTCTTCCTTACTTGTATTCTCTAATCCTGCCTATTGTCAGAGGTGCTGTACTCCCTGCAGGAGGCAAGATTTCACAGCACATGAACCTCCAGACCGACCTTGTCTCTATTTATGAGTTCATCAATGTGCAGCAACCAGATCTTCCTGAAACACTGCTTATCATCCACTCAGAAACTGATTTTAAAAAACATATTGATCTAAAATAAAAAAAGACTCATAAGCTCTGATATGAACCATCTGTTCCTCTGTCTTGATGCGTATCTTCATGCAATTGCACTACTAAATCCCTCCCACTGTCTTTATTAGCTGTTGTTTACAGCTGAGCTGTAACATACAAAGTTTAAGGTATCGATTATAAGCCCACAAGGTCCTTTTGCCAGACTTATGGCTCCAGGAATCCTACAGGTCTTCTGCTGAAGCAGCCAGCTGCACACCGGCAGTTCTCAGCAGCATCAATAATCATCAGTAGTACACAGTCCCCTATGTAATTAGTATTTCTTCATATTAGTTTTAAGGATTCTGCATTAATCTCCTGTTGGGTATGCTCTTTAATTTTCACAGTCCCAAAGATTTTCCTTTTTTTGTGTACCCAAAATACTGAGCTAAGAACTTTGTCTCATCAGCATGGTTAGAGGGAGAGCTCAGTGTCTTAACAGCCTTATTAAAAAGAATAATTAAAAAAAAGAAATGGAGAGATTCAGAAGTTGGCAGGTTCTAGAAAGGGTCTGCATGATTTATTTCTCCTCATGCACCCTCTACCCTAAATATACCCAAAAATTTTGTTGTTAAAAGAAGACTTTGGACTTCGTATATCAATAACCAACTGCTGTCACTGCATTTGCTAATGTATAAGAAGATTAGTTTAATTAGCCAAGTAGTTAATGCTACTATTATTTGAACTAGTTGTCAGCACTGACAGCCTCTTGAAATGAGTTTGATTTTCCTCCGGCTGTAATTTCAGCCTGATTACAGACCACTTACATAGCTCTAGCTCACGCTAGTTAACCATAAACACATTATATTAAATATAACATACAAAATTAGCTTCACAATCAAATGCTGGAAATGGTTAATTAAAAAAACTACATACTAATAAATTATAAAGCAAATGATTTTATTCTCTTTTTGTAGCTTTTGTAACAGCTACATTCATAAAAAAGGGGGTAAAATAATTCGGCTTAAAAAAAAAAGTTTCTTCCCTGAAAGAAAAAAAAAAAAAAAAATTCCTTAAAGTTAGAAATTTTTTAGTAACTTTGGAGAACAAGGTATCACGAGTAGCTACTATGTGAAATTAAAATCCTAGCAATGTGTCTAGCTAACAATTTAGGAAATTAAAACCATATGTGCAATCATTAATGAGGAATTTCATTTGAACACTAAGTCTTTTACTCATCTCTCAGTACTATAAAACCTGAACATTTTACAGAGCTTTTTACAAATAAACACAGTACAGGTTATTCCCGACATACTTGTGAGCAACAGAGAAGAACATTCATTCACAGCAGAGATGAGTTACCAGACCTGAGTGCCTGAAATCCCACATAACATTAAGAGCTATTTTTCTCAGCACCATACAATTATCTTAGATTTCTATAAAATGTAGGCTTAAAAATGAAGAATTTGATTTGACTTTATAAACACTCTATAATCAAACACTATACTTCAGGACCTGTAACTTACTAGAAAATCCTACCTTAGGAAAAATGAAGAAACTAATTCTAAACAGCAATTATTCCTTGAAAACAGACTGCATACAGCAAGATGTTATCGCATTAATAGCTCTGATGAAATCCACAGAGCAATTAAGCAGAGAAGATACTACTAAATGAAAAGAGGTACCAGAATCCAGTCCAAAATACTTTTATTAGGTATTATTCACATAAAAATGTAACTGCAGAATATTTACTACCACCTCTGCCCTCCAAGATGAAAGCTCACTTGCCTATATGTATAAAGTAGTAGTATAAATACACCTTGAGCAAGAAACATCTTTTAAAATCCTTTTGTCACTTGATTGTCAATAGCTTGCATCAAACTATTTGATTAAGTGATGAATGCAAATTTCACTTTGGCAGTCAGGCATAATAAGGATAATTGTAAACACTGCAATCTCCAAGGCACAAAAATGAGCCACTTTAATTATCTGAGAGTCTCAAAACACAAGACTGAAAAGTTTTCTCCAAAAGCTCTGCATGAAAATGGTTTTACTTGCAAAAATTAAAAATTCAGCTCACATTTTATAGCTTGAAAAAGGTTATTTGACTTGCTTCTAATTACCAATCTTTGTCTCGCATGCTTAACACGCTCTGCACACAAACAACCCATTTAAACATCAGTAGCTATAGAAAAACATACATATCCATACCCCGTGGATTTTTAATAATAATAATGCTCTATAGCTTGACGTGTCAGCCGACTTTGAAATCCTCAGAAGACACAAGATTGACTTACTTAGAAGAGTACAGGGTTTAAAAATATCAGGTTCATGAACTGAGGATGTGTCAACAACCTAACTGTAGGCCTTCAAGTATTTAGCCAGGGTGCAGGGAAGTTAAATCAACCTCCTCTAAAGCAGAGTCAGCTGCGAGGAGTCAGGAGGTGACATCAGAAGTTTTGGGCCCATGTCCTGCACTTCTCCTTGGAAAAGAGAGGGCAAGGGTAGACAGTTGGTCTAGAAGGGCCAATGCAATACTTTTAAAACTAGTGTAACTTGTTCCTAGAATAGGAAAAAAAATCTTAAAACTTCCCCAACATTACATGACTGAAAGCTTTCCTCAGCAGTAAGAGGTACTTTTCTCTAATTTCTTCTTTAAGAAATTAATCCTTTAGTCTTCCTCTTATTTTTCCTACTGACATCCTATTTGAATACAAATATCTATACGTAGTGTTCACAGCTATTACAGGAGAAATACGTTGATAACATTTTTTGCTGTTTTCCATCATTCTTGAAGAAAAAAAAAAAAAATTAAAACCCCTACATTACATACCCTACATAAAACATTGCTGCTATAACATAATTGAAGGCAGCATGCTAATTCAGTTCACTAATTGCGTGGGATCCTGAAAGGTACTGAGCACCATCAACACATTTGACAGTCAAAAAGTTGAGGAGGCTTCAGCACATCACAGGATGAAGCAGTGGTTCTCAGACCCCTCCGCAATATGACAGTAAAGTTTGCTTCCAACCTAACAAATAATAACTGCTCTACTCTTCCAGAATTTTACAGATTTCTGTCCAAATAACCCTCTTCCTTCTCTCCAAAGCATTTAACATAAATCTTCTCCATTCCTTTCTGAGGCTCCTCCTCCACGAGAAAGTTGATGTGCCTCAGCACAGGGCAATCATTGCTCTAAAAGCCAGCCTGCTCATTAAATTATACTGCTAGCTGTGTGTTCTCTCATTAAAAATGTATAATGATCAGATAATTGCAGCACATATTATTAACCTTGTTTTCATGTACAGGTTCTCTTTTGCTGCCAAGACAAAGACCTGAAAAGGGCAGGGGAAACGCTCAGCTAAAGTACAACAAAAAACTCTCCCAGCTTTCCTTCAAGAGCACAAGGAATCACAGTGCAGTCAAAAATGTTCATGCTTTTATAACGGGGCAAAATACTGTAATCTCACTGCATGGCTCCTACAAGTCTAAGACAAGGAGTCTTGGCTTCAGTTAAAGCTTCCAACAGGGAATTACATAGCTCAGCCAGTCTAATTCACCTAAATCTTCAAACATAGCTGCTATAAACTTCACAGATTTCCAGGCTGACTCCTCTTTCTGAAAGCTAGGAAGCACCACCAGACAACAACCCAGCTAAAAATCCTATTAGGGTAACAGCACTTCTGAAACACACTGACCTATTTCTTTTTTTACTTGCATTAATATGCGTATACTCACATTCTATTTCTGACAAGAGCTATTTACGTTGGAAATTAATTCCCTTTGAAACCAAGTTACCATAAAATCCACTTACTGGACGCAAACAGAACATATTCACCGCAGAAACATCATTTCCCTGACTCCCCCAAGCAACACAGACAGTATGCAGCATACTGCAGCAAACTCTTTAAACATTCAATAAAAAGACAGTGATCCTCCTACCTTGTTTAGCCCTGTCTATTCAGCACATTTCCAACGGGAACAGGAACATCTGACATAAACAAACAGCCATATCTTTTCCATCGCATCATGGAAAGTCATTTTCAAATGAAACGATAAGCAGCCTGTAATTTTCCCCTTCCACCCCCACTCAGAAAGCCTTGTGCCTTATCTGGGGATTCTTCCTCAGATGATGAAGCAAAGACAGCCTAAACTCTGTTGCTGAAAGACTGCAGCCCTTCCTTCTCCCAGAGCCCTCCCAGCATATGGCAGCCAATCACACCCAGCTTCGTCAGCTCTGTGCTCTCAAACCAATCCTAACGGGATGATTGACACAGCAACACAGCACTTCTAATGTGTAAAAACAATGCATCCATACTGATGAACCAGGAATTTCCCTCACGCAGGGAAGGGGTTTTACCAGCGAGGTAAAGCGATACCTCCATGAAATAACATACCCAGCAAAAGCACACTACTCCCCTCCCCTCCACTGCAACAGCAGCTACACCATGTCTTCTTACACAAGGATTTTCAAAGCTTTTGCTAATTGTAAACGCATGCACAAACAAGGTTTCCAGAACTGCGGAACCGCAGGGATGCCATTCTGCTTGTAGAGGTGAGCTGTGCACCATAAACCACACAAACTAGCTCTTATTCTTAACATGCAGCTAAAACGCACTCCAATTCAGGCAGCAATATTTTAATGCTGCATAATCTTACCAGCAGTATTTGCATGTAACAGCAACACATGCATAATGTCTTCCCGAATATTCGAGAATAGTTGTTAGGGACTGCAGGTATAGGATGCTTCTCGATGAAAACATATCTATACAACGGTGTTTTAATATCCTTGGCAGACAAATCCCATCAGCAACATCTAAACTGCGGTTCGGGTGATTAGATTACCACTGAGGCTCATTTGTATCAAGGCTCTGGCATGAGAACTATGATACCAATTGCCATTTTCAAGTCAAACTGTGGGCAGCTCGATACACTTGGTACTCAAGGTCTGCTGCCTATCAGTTCTCCCCAAAAATTTTGCCAAAGTTTTCTCAAACAGGAGAACAAGCAGGCAAGGATTATTCAGAGCTGCAAATTAGAAAAATATCAGAAAGGAGGTTAAGCTGAAAGTCAATCTTTATCCAGAGAAGGGTAAAGACTGCAGTACAATGCTACTTCAGACAGCATTTATGCAATTCAAGCCATTACATTAAAAAAAAAAAGGGTAAAATGTGTTTAAAATTCTACTAAAAGTTTAGAAATATGAATAGACAAGAGGAAAACAAAGCTCTCATTCATTGGCAGCTCTGTCCGAAGGCCCCATTGTTTCCTATGGGCAGTTTTGCATATTATAAACACGGCTTCCCAAAAATCTATTATTCCTCTATGCCACAAGCAAAAACTCTCCTTTGGGCTCCACCATCTCCCACCTAATTTGTTAAAAACGTCCTCTCATTAGCACAGCTGAAATGTGCTCCTACCAGCCAGCCCTTACTCCATGCTCAATCACCCTCCTCCACTCTGCTCTATTCTGCCCTATATACATATATATGTGTGTGTGTATAAAACCCAATCAAACCCCCAAATAATTGATTCTGATGGGTCTTGAAAGACCCCAGGGACAGGGGTAGTAATGCAATCTGTTATTAAGATGATCAGTTGGTATTTTCCACATCCTTTTGACTTTGCCAGTCTCTAGCTGCCTGTGTTAAAAATTTTCCATGCTGGACATCTGCTGCAGGATTTATTTACTTTTCTGCCAAAACACAGTTTGCCCATTTCCGATATAGCCAAGACAAAAACATGTTGCTCTGCTACCCTTGTAACTCGCTCACCAGGGAGCTCTGGCTCCCCTGGCCATGTTGGGGCAGTCTGAAATTTAGCAGAGCACTGATCCCTTGCTTTCTTGGTTGTTTTTCTTTGCTAAACCAAGGCTATGTTGTTCTGCCACACTTATGAAAATATTTTCCTATTGAGAAAGCTTTAAAACCTGCTAGAATTCAGCTGACACACACCATCGCTCTGATTCTTTTCCTGATACCTGCAGTGCAAACCTCAGAAAACGTTCTGCAGTAAGCGTCCACCACCTCCTCCAGCCATCCGTCTGTATGTGGCTGGAAAAGCACCAGCCCCACAGTGTGACTGAGCATGTAATGGGCTCAAGTTACAGGAGATTAGCAGGATTTCCCCTGTAACTGCTGCTCCCATCTGCCAGAGACCAGACATTGGAGCTGACAGCAGGAAGACAACCTTGCCTGTTGCTCTCATGACCCTTCAGCTAGTGCCCCATGGACATGCAGGAGACAAGCTCTCAAGAGTGCACTGCAAAGGGCGTGTGAGAAAGGTCAGGTGGACCAAAATGTGACACAAGGCTGAGAAGAAAAAGAGAGAGTGATGAGAGGGAAGGGGAGAAAGAGACGCAAGAGCCGAAGTCTGGAAATCCTGGGTCTGGTTCAGCAGAAGGCTACAAGGAAGATGATGGTGCCCAAGCCTGACAAGGAGCTTGGGGGAGTAAGCGGCACAGCCACCACCAGTCAACAGGAGCCAGCCACCTTCCACATGGACAATGTCCATGTTCATATGGCAACAGAAGCCAAGAGCTCTTGTGGTCTGTTAGTTTGCTTCTAGAGAGGGAGGAAACTTCCAGGTTACCTCAAAAACAACCCAAACAAACACACAACACCAAAAACCTCAACAAAAGCACCACAAGCCCAAGACAGGTTGCCAACACAACCCCTTGACAGGCGAGGGATCAGCAGTGGCTGCACAACCATATTTCAGCACCACTGCTTCACAGCACATACACCAGCGTTCAATCACTGCAGAGCTTCAACTGCAGTCAGACAGGGTTGAGGTGTTTCCCAGATATCATTCCTAGGATTCCTGAATTATGAAAACAAAACTATCAGTCATACGGCCCACCCAGCTCCTCATGTGGATTATTACCTTTTAGTTCCTCCCTTGCCAAAGGATCAGAAGCCACTCAACTCACTAGGGCAGGCTGAAAATAAACTACGTCACACTTGTGAACCCTTTGGTCAGGCTCCATCAAAAAGCTTAATGGAAAATGTACAATCTCTCTCAAAAATGGCACTCAAGTCGTGTGCAACAAATAAGGCATCAGTTCATGGACTGAAGAAAATGATTTCAAAAATATCTGCTTTGTACCTTGAGGAGTGCCCACGTGCTCATGCGTTTTTCACATCAGTTACACAGAAAAAGGCCAGGATTTCAGTTTTCAGGCCAACTTCTGCAATCATATTATATATTTATTTTCAAAATTACATTCTCTTAGAGAAGCTGACAAATTCAGATGTTAAACACAACAAAGAATAACAAATAAAGGTAAATTCCCAACTCAGAAAATGCCATC
This sequence comes from Psittacus erithacus, assembly GCA_009867235.2. NCBI lineage: Eukaryota > Metazoa > Chordata > Aves > Psittaciformes > Psittacidae > Psittacus > Psittacus erithacus. The sequence continues at coordinate 130,777 of WYDI02027878.1, forward strand.
TGCTCTGCTTGATATACTCCTATAATTAATGAATCACTGCTAAAGGTGGCTACAACAGACAATTTTCTGATAAAACTTTTGCAGAAAAGTAGACTATTTTGGAAGTAATAAAGAGGAAGAGAACTGGAAGACACAGAACCTGCACAGCTATTTTTTCCTTCTTAGCTCTTGAATTACAGTGATTAGGTCTAATCCCAGAAACAACAAAATGTCTCAATTTAAAGGGAGTTTCGCAAGAAGCATGGAATACATATAATACTAACACTGAAGGCATCACGCAACTTATGTGACATTTACTATAGCAGAAATATGATTTTGAGCCTGGTGTAAATGACCTATTGCAATAGAAACATTTTGGCGAGTTCAGCAATGGCAAGCAGAACTTTGAAACTATTTCCTTTGTCACCAATAGATTACTCTCATAGTAACTTTTGCTACTAGGAAAATTCAGCTTTGGCAGCTATGGTCTGAATGACAGATAAAGAGAAGTCTAGGTGGCTGCCAAGATTTTAAAACTGGGCATCTAGACCTATTCATGCATAATACCACTCATACCAGCCTTTGCAAAATACCTCTCTCTTGGGCAGAAATCATTTTAAGTCACAGAAGTAAAGAGTAATGCCAAAATTCAAGTTACTAGCTGGAAGCAGGTATGCTGTACTGAAAGGACATGGCTATGTCTAATTTTGGTTTTAAAATATACTTACAAGAAGAACTTGAAGTCCAGGATTTCAATTGTTTTAACTTCCTAGCATCCAGACATCCCAGCATCTACCCAGCCAAGGAAAACTGGAGATTGACTGTGCACAGACATAAAAACAGACTATTCTATTTTCATCATATATGCTGAAATATGAAATAAAAACATACCACTGAAGCAAGCACATATTCAAGTTACACGTTAAGATTAAATCTTACCAAAATTAAGGTGGCTTCTGGAGGCTTTCCAAATCCCATGTCCTTCCACTGGCTGCACAAGGAATTTAAGCCATGTCTAAATTGTGAGATCCAAACACATGGGTTCACATACACATGCAGTCTGCATCCTGACTTTATTTTGGGATAACACCAATTCTGCATCAGGATGAAAACTGAGTACACATGCACCATGCCTTCTCACACAGTGGTCCCAGTTGGCAGCAGGCAGAGGAGAGCTGCAGTATACTGCAACCAGGCTTTGTAGTTGAACATTTGAGATACGTATCCTGAGTGCCGTGGAGAGCTCAGCTGCCTCTGGATGGTAGCCTTATGCACTTAGCTTGAAATACATTTGACCAAATATAAACAACCACATCTCACTGAGTCACTCTACTCCCCCTCTCTCTTTATAGCCACTGAAGAGAAATAGGCATTTGTGGGCTGTGATTCATCCTATCCCAAAGTAGCTATTCTAAGAGATTCCATCATATCCTAAAAGCATCTGTGTGTCCCTTCTGTTGGTTACCTGAGATGATCACTCTTAGGCTCCTTGTATCATGTCTTTCATTAAACATGTAAGAAGCTTTATTAGGAACACAAATATCTGGACACTTAACTTGCACGCACTGGATAGCACTTTCAATTTCTAAACTCATTTAAAATAACTAAAGACATTAACATACAGCTAAAGAACACCTGTATTTTGACAATATACAGTTACAGCTTTGGTGTAAATCTTCAGCTTGCCATAAGTATGTTTCAGATATGTTGCTATATAAGCTACATAAGCTTGCTCTCTAAGCTATGCCGAACATGTTCCAGTTTTTTTTTCCCTGACTGAACACCAATGTTGCACTCATTCACGCTTTCTTCCTCTGAACAACTGATTGACACCAAATTAACGTAAAAGGAGTTGGCCTGGAATCCTCCTCCTGATTTTCTTTTTGGTTTGGGAGGGGAGCTTTTCTGCGGAGAGGGAAGATTGATAAAACAATCAATATCTTGTTGACTCTATCTATATAATCTAGGTAATATAAACTGGTAAAATAATAAGCTAGGTAAAATAAAGTGTCAAACAGCCTATATTGCCTTACTCTTACAACACTCGTGCAAAAGTGTTTGTTTTTTTTTTTTTTCAGGAAAGTGATCCTATTTTATTTCATGACAGCTGGAAAAAAAAATAAAATAAAGCTGTCTGCAGTTTGCTGATCTGAAATACCAAATCACAGAAGTATTAAACCATTAACATTTAAATTTTTGCCATCCAGACATTTAGTGCCTTCTTAGATGCCCTAGGGAATTCTTGCTGGCCTTCAGTGGCCACTACTGAGAAGACTGGGATACTGGTTTGTCTCGGCTTATATTTGCTAGCCCCATGTAGATGTCCAGATATAAAATTGTTTAGTGTCATTTTAGATGCCATATATATAGGTACCTGTTCCTGTCCAAAAATCTAAACCATTTCATCGATACATATCAGAATAGATCTTCCCAACTCTTCTAGCAGAACGTATAAGGGTTACATACAAACCAAAATCCTTTACCTTCAACTGCTGAACCCTACTCAGAATAGATGTTTTAAGAATCACAAGGAATCACAGGGTAAAAGCACACGCACTATTTAAGGCAGGAACATATATCATAAATTCAAGATAAATCCTTCTCTTTGCTAACTGACTTCATGTTGCCCTATATTGTTCAGCATCTACCATAACCAGGGAATTATGTGATGGAAGTCTCCCAAGCCTGTCACTCCAGCCAAAATAAACACCAAATGTTTAAGCCTTCATAAAAATGTATTTTCAATCTACATGGTTATGAAGAATACTTTCCAAATTTGTCAAATTAAGAAGAAAGCAAGTGTTGTGCCCTTTAGTCTTTAATATCTATTTGGAAACAATGAGAAGGTGCAAACTGCTACTATTCACTAATGCCTAAATTATCTTCAGTGAGAACCCTGTGTATTGGGAGGCTCTTCCACTGCTGATAAAAACATGCTCCTTCCTTCTCAGATCCCTCCATGACTAATTTCCTCCATAGCTATTGTTCTAGCCTCAGATTTGGAGTAGCTCCTATTCAAACCCACAACAGGAGGAAACCATTTGATAAATCACCTTTTCAGAGAACCTACTAGCCTCAGCCACAGAGTTACATGGGCATAGGAAAACCCTCTTGTGTTTCAGGAGGCATAAGTGGAGGGTGCATATACTAAATACTATCCTTTATCCTGAGAATTTGCCAGCTTCACACAACAGCCAGCCTACCAGGGAGGAAAATCTGTCCTCTAAAAAGTTCCTAAATTATCAAAAATAATACTTCACATAACTACATGAGAAAAATATTCTAATGATGTTTTCTGCAAGTAAAACAAGGTGGCTTTTTTTTTTTATCTCCTATGAAGCTTCAGTTACCAGCCTCTAATGTACCCAAGATCCTGCATATAATTCAAGCAATGGCTGCAAATAATATAACTTCAGACCAGTGATGTAATAAGGACTGTAGTTATTCTTCGAATCCAAAAGTTCTGCTTCATTACTCCATTATAAACCCAAGAGAAAAATGATGCTACTGAAACTAAGCTACATTTTGAATTTTTCCCATCATCAATTAGCACAAAAATAAATCAAGGCAGTCTAATTTATTAAAATTATCCTGTTGGTTTTGCACACATACAGGTGTAAAACACCCCATTGCTATTTAACAGGTGATGCTAGCTCCCGTTTCCCTGCAAGCTGCCACTTAACAGCCTGAGTCTGTAGGGTAGATGCTCAGGGGCATGCAGCAAAATCAGCAAGCAATCTCTACTGTAAGCAGAGTAAATAGGCTCCAGGAGACTTTGCAGAAAATGAGAGCCAATTGGATAATTTTTGTTTTTTAAAATCAGCAAGAGCAGGACTCAATTCCTCACCCTTTTAGAGCAATTAGTAACCTGCACATGTAAGAGCAGAGGACTCCATATAATTACCAAAGCATTTCTTTGGCAAGGAGGGAAGGCCTGGAGTATGTAAGTACAGGGTTTTATTTCTTTCTGTGAAGTATAGATGATGGGTAGGAGAAAGCTATGCCAAGTGAACTGCTGGCAAGCAGCTAGTCTTTTGGTTTGCAGGCAGCTCTGTTTTGTGAAGTCTATGAGTTTGTGTTCACATAGGTAAGCTTTTCTTTAAACATCGCATTCAAACAGGAGTTTTGCACCAAATTTCCATTTTCACCCCAAAAGACCTTGTTTTGTTTCAGCTCACTCTTCAGTTACTGTGAAGTGCCAGGAATGTTTTTATTTGTATAATGTTTTTAAGCAGTGATGTGGCTCTTTGCCTAATTACTCAGATACATAATATTATATACATGATCCACGAACCTTCTTTTTTGCCAATGTCATGTAACAGAAACCAAAAAAAAAAAAGTAGCTGCATACACAGGAAGAAAGAAGAATTGTTTTCACGCAGGAAAAATAAGCAAACGAGAGTAATGAAGAGCAAAAAACAAGGTCCTCTAGCATAAGCACTAAGTGTGGGATAAAATGGCATCCAAAAGCCTGATCTCTGCCAACCGCATGTTTTAAGCGGCACGTGTGAATATTTAATCCTGCCACCTCAAAAATTAAGTATATATCAGAAAGAATGCCTCAAAAATCAAAACACATAGGGGACTTCATTCACTAATAGTGCAAAGATAGAACAGAAAGTTTACAGGAAAAAAAAGTTTGTAAGCAGACACCATCCAGCTTTCTAACACTCTCTCTTACTTTTCTCTGACTCTTCTCTTCCTCTACCTCCTCTCCCCCCCCAAAAAAAAAGCATTATGAACTTGACAAAGCCATTCATTTAGTTATTCCTCCTCATACAATTCTAATAATGAAGAACATGAGCACTAATACATATTAATATAGCCAAACTAAGTCTTTGGCTTCCTTACATGCAGTACTAGGCAAAGGGGACTGCAGAGGGAAAGCACGATATGAAGGTTACAGACCTTTTGCTGTGGGGTATTTAGTATTATGACCTTAACAACATAAAGCAAATTTCATTCAGTCCACCTGCTTTCCCGGTGACTTCATCCCCTGAAGCCATCTTTGGCAGCCCAACAAAGAGGGGTTTGCCTTTTTGGGCAGTATTAACCATCTGTCCCTTCCCTCTGGGCTGGGCAAGACCAAAAGCAACCTGTTGACAAAAATAACCTGCAGGTCCTCAGGTCATAAACACTTAGGCCAACAATATCAATCTTGGTATTGGTTATCAAAGCATTATTGTATGAACTACAATAGATGGACTGAGGCCTATGACATGAAACTAAATTTACCACCAAGCATCCAGAGTAGCTGGTCAGCTCGGTCCAAAATTGTCTACAAAACTCTTTATTCTGGAGGTTATCTGAGCCTAGAAGCCTTGGAAGAAACCTATGGAGGCTACCTAGTCGAACTTCTGACTCAAAACGAGATTATCGTCAACAGCAGATCAGATCAGTTCAGTTGTGGCTTGGCCTTGATGAGCCCCGAAAAGCTCTGCGGATAGACACTAGCTTCTCAGGATGACCTGCTGCAGTGCTGCACTACTTTCATAGTAACAAGATTTTCCCAAAAACCCAATATGAATCTCCAAAGCAACAATTTGCTGGCATTGTCTCTCACTGCCATCTGGCACTATTGAATAGAGTTAGGCCCTGTAATCTTCATAACCACCCTCTAGTAGCTGTAAAAAGCTGCTGGATTGACCCTTGGCCTCCTTTTCATCCAACTAAAGAAGCCCAACTCCCTCAACCTCGACCCCTGTTCATAATATAGCTCTTCATGGGATCTAGGCACAGCAGCAGCACTTCAGATGAACTAGAAGTATCACCTTTGACAAAAACAGTGATTGTGTGCACAGTTTCCCAATGATGAACCAAAAAGATGCGTAGTTATATCTCTTCCCTTTACTGTAGGCAGCATATATAAAGGAATATCACTCAGGTGTTTTGCATTTGCTTCTTTTGATTCTTCTTTGAACTGCTGACAGAGGGATAGGTTAAAGCTCTGAATCCTGTACAGAAAGGCACACAGAATTTTAGACCTTAGTGTTTCTCTCAGATATTCTGCATATCAAATACATTTTCATTTTATGAAGATACCTATGACCAAGCCACCTAAGAACAAAAAAAAAAAAAAAAAAATAAAATGAAGTTACTAGTGCTTACTTTGCAGAAGAGCTCTTTATAGATCCTTCAAAACCAAAAATTTAATGTGGACACTTTCAATTATGGCCATCTCCAAGGATTCCTTTTTGAGACAACGTAACTGTAAGTGCATTGGCAGCTCAAAAAAGAAACAAAACAAAAAAAACAAAAAACAAAAAACAAAAAACCACCAACACCCCAAACCAACAAAAAACCAAAAAAACCAACCTTGAAGGATATCCCATCCATTCTGCTCCTTTTTTTAGTCTATTATGCAGAAAGCAACAAATAACTATGAACCCAGTGACAAAATCCTAAGTAAGCAAAGTGGAACTGCAGCAGTTTCACTGCCCCTATTTAGAAAACTCATCATCTCAATCCTAAAAAGCCTTCTGCACAGTTCTACACAGACTGACATTTCCCCCCTTCAATTCCAGAAGCAGGCTCCACCAGGAACATAGCAGCATCAAGGACCAGCTCTAGCAGGTTTGGTACTGCCTGGTACCATGTAAGAAAAAGTGATTCGATCATCTCTGAAACTTGTAAAGAAGAATGAGGTAAGCTCCCTAGAAAGCAAGAACAATGCTGTAATAATCCTCCTGTCAGCCCCAGGGCCATCACCACAATTCAGATGACCAAGCTGCTCTGCTGCTTCATGAGGGAGGAGTGTTGAGCTCCACCCAGCTCCAGCCTCCAATTATTGCCACACTAGTAGTTCAAGAGGCCTCTTTATAGCTCAGAAAAGTGTATTGATTTTCCTTCCCTCTTCTAATTCACAATAGTGAGAACACATTATTTCAAGGAAATGAGTGACTGAAGCCACCAACACCACCTCCTTCTGCTGGAATGCGTCTTAATCTTACCATTATGACTATTATACCCTCACTCTTCCTCTCAACACTCACCACTGATCCCTCTGAATGCATACCCAGGTCTAACCATTCCCAGATTTCAACAGCTTGCACCTCCCAGGAAGAATCACAGGGTGATTCCCATGCCTCTCCCATGGCACCCAGTAATTTGAATGGCACAGCCCTTTTCACCTGCTATCGTATAAACTGGAATGGGCTGTTCACGGAATTAGGAAAAAACCCAGAGAAATCGGATACCTTTAATAGCTGCAAGTAGCAGGAGAAATACAAACAGGAAGCAAAGAGCATAAAGCATTATGAAATTATGTGAATGAATTGAGTAATGCAAGACCCACCTCTAACTACCAATAAGCAATACACAATCCCAAGAGTGAAATACCTGATATTCATTGCATCACCCAAAGCCACCCAGATGAGCTCCAAATCCCACTTTTTTTCCTCCCCCCTCCATGATACAGTGTCAAAGACTCAGGCACAAGCAGATGGCAGGAAGCACTTGGTTCATCTGTTCTGCAAACATGATATCTAAGGTGCCTCTAGTAAGGCATCTTTATTATATCTCATTAATCTGAAAAGCTAAAGCTAACATTTATTCACTCAAAGACTGCAATAAAGAAACAGCTTTAGGAAGGCTAGCACTAATACCTTGTAACAGAAGGTAGCAAAATATCCCAGAACGATAAATCCTGGGAATTTCAACAGACATGTTAGAAGGGCTGAACATGCTGGAGTTCCAAAACTTCATCTTTTCATGTTTCATATGCAAAGCCAGTTTCCTTATAGTCCCCTCAGCACTTTCACAGGTGAGCTCCCGTCTAATCTGCAAGTTCGCTGTATTTTTGACCTGACGCTTGGCAGTGAAGTTGAAAATTAAGGCTATCACAACACTACCGCTGTTACAGAAAGAGCATCACCTTGCTCCAGCAAGTGAAAGAATGTCCAGTTTCCCAGGAACTAAAGAAAGCCCCAGTAGAGCAAAGATCGAGAAACTCCAAAGTCTTTTAGAACTCACAAATGGCCAGCAGGACAAGGGCCCAGGGAACCCCACACTAGTGATGATCAATGACTGCTTCAGAAACACACCCCAAAACCACTTTGATGTTTCAATGTCTCTCCATACACACCCAGAGAAATTCTACATTTGAGAATGACAAATAAAGACTGAAGTAATTAATGCATCAAAGCCTATGCTAAGGCCTTCGATGCTCAGGGCCTACAATGTCCATATAGATATACGGCACTGCAAAGAAATGCTCTACTTCATTAAAACCTTGTGCTCTGGAAAGCCCTCTTGGGTAACAAAAATGCGTATCACCCATACCCACCAACAGCTTACACAACACAGGTTGAACACATTTAGATACCCCCATACCTTAGAAGTAACCTATTCAACCTAAGAGTTGTTTTTTCTCAGACTGGTGAATTCAACCCATACTCCTTGTAGTCTTAAATCATTGACAACATATTCAGAAGTTTCCTTCCTCCTTGAAAATAGTCCTACCACTGCTGAAGAAACATGCTATGGATACAACATCCCAAGCCATAAGTGGCTTGTGCCTAATCTCCCATTCCTGAGAAAAGTCAGTAACAAAGCCAACTATTGGACCGCTTAAATGAATGTAACACTATAGATCAGGGACACCAAATTAAACAGAGGACACAGACCTTCCTATACTTAAAATTATCTCCCTTCAGAGGAGGTGTGGGCTGATACACACTCAACCTGCCAGACCTCCTTTTTGATACCACCAGGCATGAAATGTTTGTCTCTTTCCCAGGGGGTGGGGACACCTTACAAGGGCCCACAAAAATATGATGAACAGTCTGGGTCCTTCCCGTATAAACTAAGGAGCAATGGGGAAACAAGCAGCAGTACAATCTAGCTGCAGTGGGAAGCAACTTCCACATCACTCAATCCTCCCTCTGTAGGGAGCTACAAAGCTCGATTCCCTCCACACTGCTTTCTAACATCAGCATCAAACCACCAGGTGAACCAGTCAGAAACAGTCTTAAATTCTCTCAATGTGGAGACACAACAGACCTATTTATCCTTCAGCCTGAGCAGCTGCAGCACCACCAAAACAACGAGTAGCTGAAATTAAACCTAAACCTGGAATTCGGTGATGAGAAGAAGACTGTAAAGAGCTTGCAGCCACAGACAAACCCTGGTTTTGTGCTTTGAGAAACATGATCCCAACTGGTCATAGGTCAGAAGTGTTTCTGGACTTTATACTTTCATACTGAAACATTACTCAATAACAGCATTGCTGTATCAGCTCTATCTAGGCAAAGAGTGTCCTGCATCTCCAGTATACTGCAGGCAGCTCGTGAAACCTTCCAGTACAGGAAATCTGATTACTCCAGAATGTGCTGTCTTTCCCAGTAATACAGCTGCACACCACCATCCTCCAATATTCCAGGCTGCATCCTCACAGTGCTCAAACACCTACCCACAATCTTACTCTGTAGCCCCAGCTGAGGGCAGCAGAAGGGCTACCTTGGACTCTGCAGAGGAACAGTCCCCGACAGTCATCACTGTCATCAGCATCCAGTGCTGGTGTGCAGCTGCAAGTCAAGATAAACTGTTGAGTTATCCAAAGCCTTAAGCTCTCAAGAGGTCTACTCTTCTTTCATACCTGCAGCTGACTGAGCCATACCAACTGCATTTTAATTCCAACTTTTGCTGACTGTTTCAATACTGTGTTTCTCTGAAGCCGTAAAAAAATTGATTATGTCAAACCCAGTTATCACAAATAATCCAACCACAATGATCAAGACAGCAAAAAGCACAGGGGAAATAGCAACAGTAGAAAAGAAAGATTATTTTGGTTTTTGAAGGTTTATTCACCAGAAATAAGTGACTTGAAGCTGAAAAGCATTTTTGATCAACACTCTTCCTTTCACTTAAATGACATTTTAATGAACACTTTCTAACTAGCTCTACTTACGTAAAGTTGCAAATGAATGTGGGAGAACACTGAAGAAAGGTAATGGGGGCAGGGGAAGAAAATGTCATCAGGCATTTTATTTCTTGTATGCCTCTGAGAAAATAAATAATAATTTGTCTAGGGAAAAGTGATCCAGCAAAGATCTGATTGATAAGACAGCTGGAAGGGAGTAATAAGTAAACAGAAAGAGTCTGAATTATGATAAAGGGACATGAAGAAAGATACAGTGATATCTGGAAGCCAGTTAGGTTACTTAGTTTTTCTGCAAAGATGAAGGTAGCGTGCTCACATCTCCCCTAAGTACCTCAGCCCCAGAGAGCTAACAATAAACTGCCAGGAAAAAAAATTACAGAAGAGCAGTAAATGTGATTGCAAGACTGGATGGAGCCATGTGAAGAGAGATTTCTACCTTGATAACTGACAGTATGAAAATACTTTTTCGATAACAGGTTTAAAATGGTTCATCGTTCTTAATTTCGGGTTTTACTGAGAGGTTGGACCAAATTCTGAAATCTTCCAGCAGAATCACATAAAGACCTTTGAGGGCCTATTAAAAGTGGGGAAAAGAAAGCAATATAAATAAGCAGGCTGTTCATTTACCTAGCATGGCATGAGAACATGCCAAACCTAAATAAATTAGGCTGCACAATTTTACTCAGCACTGGAAGAAGTAAAACAATCCTGCAGTGTTGCTGAGATTCCAAGAGCTACCCAGAGGATAGTGCAAAAACATCTAGCACCATCAGGCAGCAACGGGAATACCAATTTAATATGCTTTTACTTCTTCCTGCCATAAATTGCTAACAGAATTTTTTCCAGTGTCGTATAATCAAGCATTTAACCCAAGAAAAAGCAAGACTAAGGAGGTTCCAGAAATGGCAGTTACACACCACTGGTGGCAGGATTCACATACCTTTTGCTATGGTAGGTGCACCTCAGTTTAAGAATCTCAAGGTTGTAGAAAAAAAGAGTATATTCAGTACCGCAGCCTACAATTCCAGAGACTTTGCAACCAGCAGAAAAACTACAGAGCAGCTGTAGTAGAAGAGATGAATCACCCACCAAGTGTTAGCTGCAAGTAGACTTTTTTTTAATCATCTCATGACAACTGTTATTCAGTAAAAGCCAAATTTACAAAAATGATGTTCAAATGAAGATTTCAGCATCACAATCCCAAACACACCAAAGCCAAAGATTTGAGATTTTGGCAGGTTTGCTCACGTCTCAAACCAGGCCATTTCTTCAGTGAGAGGACCCTAAATGATAAAGGGGATAAAGTTTCAGAGGGAAACTATGCTGAGGTAACACACCCATGTCATCCACCCACCGATGTACACAGCGCAGAAGTACCACTCCAGTGGCGACAGCAGGTATACCACAACAAAACAGCCCATCTCTTCGACTATAGGAAAACATTACTGTACAGCCACTGTCCTACAAGTTACTTTGGACAGGGAGGCCAGCACTGTGCTCATCACCGCTGTAGCCCACTGCTATTCCAAATTTCACATGCATGTGTATAAGACACAGCACACACCAGCAAATATGGCAAATGCCAAAGACTGAATGCGCTCCAACTCAGAGCTCCAGTCCACAGCTGGAGTGTTGTTCCTCAGATCTCCAAAAAGCCACACTGGCTGGCACCCCACCACCTTATCATAGGAGGGAGAAACCGCAGGGCTCTGCCCAGGGTTTATACCCCCAGTAAAAGAACAAGAGGTTGATGCTACACAGAAGGCCCTTGTCCATACTGCGAAGAATTACATGCCTTCCAGCAGCAGTATCAACTGTACTGGATGTATGTAAATAGCATTAATGCCAAATACAAATTACGAGTTGGCATTACTGATACCAAAGCAACTCAAAAACTGTGTGAAAGAAGCTTTCTGCTGGTCCTTGACAACAACTTCAGAGCACTTTCTAAAAAAGTTTAAATATTCATCCCTAAGGCCTGCCACAGGTACCTTTTTCATTTGCACAGTGTGGTACGTGCACAAACAAAGGGAAAAGAGAACGGTCAGCTAAATCTGTGCTTATTTACCAAGGTACAAATACTACGTTAAAATCATAAGCATTGGGCCAAGTCACATGTTTAAAATTAATTACACTTCCGCTACTACCTACAAGTCCACACTGCTTTAAAAATCTACAAGTCTGAACAAGATACGTCAGCATGACATGATCACTTAAGTATATTAATCCCACATGGATATCCTCTGCAGCTGAATTAAAGGCACACAAGTTGCTCCGCGCTACTGTTCAAATACATATTCAGCAACATTACTGCTGCCTATTCCCCTCCCAGCAGAAATACAAATACGCCTAAGAGAAAGAGAAAACAAAACAGTTGGAAACAGAAGCCTATAAGCAATGGTCTCGTGGTTCAAAAAAATGTGTATATATTCCAGGCATACAGAGATAAAACATACACGTAGGTACATACAAGGAATAAATATATAGGGTTTCTACACAAAAGTGATAGTGAGAAAAACGGTTTGGGTTTTGTGGTTGGTTTTTCTTCCTTCAGTAGGAAAAATGTTTAATTTGTGACAGGTTTCCCTCCCGCCATACTCACCTTCACGGGTGGCAATCCCCTCCTCGTCCCCAAACCTGCTCAGCGCTATTCCCTGCTAACCTCAGCGAGCCGCGGCCGCAGCGCTGGGGCACATGAAGAACGAGATGATTTAGGGGAAGCCGCCGGGGCGGCCCCAGCCCCCGAGAACCCTTTTCCTTTTCCTTCCAGAAGTAACAAAAACTTAGGACTCCCGCTCGCCGCCGCTCCCCGCAAGCGCGCCGTGCCAAACGCTGAGTTAACAGAGCCATAAATCACCGCTGAACCAGATGCAGCGGGCAGGCAGCAGCGCCCGTCCCGCCCCGTCGGCGGCTCTCGTGGAGAACCGAAAGGGAAATGGGCGGCGGGGGCAGGGGAGACCGGCACAAGTACCGGGGTCGGGACGCCTTCCCGGGCGGCTGCGGCGGCAGGAGGAAGAAGAGGAAAGGACGAGGCGGGCTCGGCCGCGCCCGCCCAGGTGCAGCGGGACAGGCAGCGGCTCTGGGCGGCCCCTCCACGCGCAGGGAGGGGGCGCGGGCCGCCGCCGGGGCCGCTGGCACCGCCGCCACGACCCCTCCTCGCGGCGGCGGAGAAACCCAACTCTCGCTGCCGCGCACCCGCAACGTCCGCTCTCGGCCTGACCCCGCGGTGGGGTGGGGGGGAGAAGAACGGACACGGAGGCGCCGCGGGACCCGCTATTCTCCCGCCGCGGCCCCGCAGAACGGGGACCAGGTGGCGGTGGCGCGGGCAATTGCCTTACCTCAGAGCGGGGCTTGGGGGAACGGGGAAAGCACCCACTTCTCCCACCCGAGCGGAGATGGTTCCGAGCAGCGGCTTATCACCTCTCCCGCCGCGCCGGCGGCGGCAGCTCCTCGCGTCGGGGCTGTCCGGCCCCTCCCTGCCGGAGCCGAGCGCCGCGCCGCGCCGCACCGCCCCGGGGCCGGGCCGGGCCCGCCCTCCGCAGTCCGCACCGCCCTCCGCGCCTGCACGGGCCGGAGCCGAGCGTTTCCTTCGGAAGGCGGTGATGGTGGTGGCGGAGTAGCCGAAATACTGAGTTGGAGGCTTCGTCAAACAAATGCTGTTGTTCTGCTTCCTCTTTATTGCTGGGGCCGTGAAGAGTCACCATTAGTGTGAGCGATTTTCTGGAGGAAACAAACAAGTTTGGCTCCCAGAGCTCATTTTCAGATTTTGACCCGAATTCGTGAAATTTCTGGTCGTTCACAGGAGAACAAGGGCTCTCCCCTCACCCACAGCAGCCAGTAGGCTGCTCTCCCTGGAGCAAGGGATGGCACCTTTTCCTCAAAACCACAGATTATCTCCAGAGGGTGCTGCAATGGTTCCTGATTTGCCCCCAGCCCACCAAACTGTGCCTGGGCTCTGCCATCCGAAGCTCAAGGTGGGGTTCAGTGGAGCTGTGACCAGGCAACCAAGAAGGCCAGCAGCATCCTGGCTTGTATCAGCAATAGTATGGCCAGCAGGGCCAGGGAAGTGATCACCCTCCCTGTACACTGGTGAGGCTGCACCTCAAATCCTGTGTTCAGTTCTGGGCCACTCACTACAAGAGAGACATTGAGGTGCTGGAGTGGGTCCAGAAAAGGGCAACGGAGCTGACGGATCTGGAGAACAAGTCTGATGAGGAATGGCTGGGGGAATTGAGGTTGTTTAGTCTGGAGAAGAGAAGGCTCGGGTGGACCTTACTGCCCTCTACAACAACCTGAAAGGGGGAAGGAGGTCTGGCCTCTTCTTTCAAGTAACAAATGCTCGGACAAGAGGTAGTGGCCTCAAGTTGCTCCAGGGGAGGTTTAGTTTGGATATTAGGAAAAATTTTTTCGCAGTAAGTGATCAGGTATGGAACAGGCTGCCTAAGGGCAGAGGTGAAATCACCATCCCTGCAAGTGTTCAAAAACCCTTTTGATGAGGCCCTTAATGACATGGTTTAGTGGTGGTCTTGACAGCCTTGGGGTAATGGTTGGACTTGATAATCTTAAGGATCTTTCCCCATCTAGTTGATTCTATGGCTCTGTGTTGGGGCACTGTTGACTCTGGCTGTGAATCCTCCGCGGACCCCACAAACTCAGCTAACTCCTGGTCTGTGGGCTGAAAGGACTGAAGCCTCGTATGACAAACCCCATTATTTTCCCAGGCAGTTCAGGTCCCTGAGCAGGCTCCCCAGAAAGTAAGGAAGCAAGGAGATGGTCAGGCTTGGCCAGGAGCGGGACCACAGCTGCATCAGCCCAAGTGGATCTGAACTGCTGCAGCATCCCGTGTAAAGGCGGGAGAGGAAGTAAATCAGAAAGAATCTGCACTTCAATTTCAACTAAATTCCTTTCATCTGTCCTTGAAGTCTTTTGCAAGAATCAGTAACTGAACTGCTATTGCAAAACATGTTACGTTTTGAGAAAGGAAGTGAGCCTGTCAACTTAGCCACCTGCTTCGGCGTTCGGAGGCTGAGAGAGAGACAGAAAGAAAACCCTTTTTTTCTTTTAAAGTAGTAAACAGAGTAAGGAACTAATATTTTAAAGCAAACTGGAAACTGAGGTGACCCCATGAATAAAAGCAACCAGGAGCAGCAACAGCAACACTTCTGCCTGTTCCTTCCCTCAGTACGATTTTGGCCTTGGTGAGTGGCAGTTCTGTGAACGAAAATAAATGACATTGTAAATTTTTTCTCCCAGCGCATTGTTTTTTAATCTTCATTAAACGACAGAAAGCAGAAGTGAAAGAGATGTTGCTAAATATGCAGAAAGCCTCAACAGTACATTCCATCAATAAGATGTTCAGTACACAGCTGATATCATAAAATGCAGGATCTCCTGAGGCCTTCTATTAGGCACCTACTCACAGCAAAGCAGGATTAAACATACTGCAGGCCAAATCCAACATGTTTTTTTACCCTGCTTTTAAAAACATCAAGTGAAGTGCTTGTTCTCTTCAGACAACTTCCTGTGCCCATTAACTGTTTTTGCACAAGCCCCTCTTTCTGCAAATTAACCCAACTAAATATCGTCTTCTTCTTGTGATTCAATCATTCTAAGGAGAAATGAGAAGAATTGTAATTCCTCATTAATGGTGACTAACATACAGCGCATTTGCCAATAAATCCCTCAGTGGGATTTGATCTTGTTGCAATGGCAACTTCTTGCTGACTTACTAAGTATAAATTTTCATGCTTTCCTAAGTGCCTATCCAGCACTTGCCATCATCTTGTCCATTTTGCATACTCTTCACCAATAGAGTGTTCTTTAGCAGCAAGAGTTTACCAGTGTACATTCTGAAGTGGCTTATTTTTATTAGAACATGGATCATTAGTTTTACATTTTTCTTTAAAAACTAATTTCTAAATCAGTGTAATGGGGCTTAGTTAATATTTTCCTATTTTGAAAGGTGCAGCCTAGAAAATTGATGAGAAAGCAGGACAAAGTTATACCATTAACTCTTTAATATTTGCAGGATTTGGGGGGGAGTTGCCTTATTTGTGTTATTACTTTTTAGTAATATCATACCACAAAGGCTGTCGATATCTTACCTTTAACACAAAGTGTATGAACAGGGCCATTCATATTTTACAAAGTGTTATTCAGAAGTTTTGTGTATACTTACAGCCAATCTTTTAACAGATCATGAGCTCCGTTCTTCTGATCTTCACCCTCCACTCGCCTGATCTACTTGTACCTCAGGGGCTTGTCCTGAGGCCACCAGCCGCTTCCCCTGCCTGGAGCCAGGAGCACCGTATGAGCCGAGCTAGCCTGTAGACGGTGCCAGCGGACGTCAATTTTCCACCAGCAGCCATCCCCCTCCCAGTGGTGCCCTCATGTGTCTCCACACGTGAATTTCAAACAGGGGGATTTGTTCCACTTTTTCTCCAGAGCCTTAAATCATTTGGGGAATTTCATGTAAGGGAAGATGCAAAAAATCTAACTACCTATTTTAGATCATGGCAAACTCATAAGTTCAGACATGAATTCTCTTTGCCCCTTAATTTTCAAGGCTACCATTAAAAAGAAACTTTACAAATGACCCTTTTTGGTATCTATATATTCCTATGCTGCAGCGAGGGAAAGCTGGCGTAATTTCACTAACGTTATGCCTGTCTACACAGGTAAGATTAATTTGTTGTTTCAAAGGCAGTCAAGTCGGTTCAATTGTCACATTTTTTAAAAGAACAGAAAAATTCAGTGGAGTATGAAGATTTCCTATATGTGGGAACCTATATGTACATAGAAAGGCCATTAGGATTCATAGTGCTATAAATCATTCTTTTCTTTCCTTTTTTTTAATACATATACACATGTACATCATAAGGAGAAAACATGAAACAACTTATGAACTCATGCAAGATAATTGAACAAATATTTTATTAATTAATGCTGGAACATTACGTTTCAATAAACAGTTCACCCAGTCTGTGCAATGCCATCATCCAAGGAAACTAAGTCTGCAAGCTGCTGCTTCTGCAGAAGTTTTGAAATGCCTTTTTTTATGTATGCAACATTAAATTTTTTGTATTATGATTTGTCATCTGACCCATCTGTTCAGGATGCATTTTGGAAATAATACTTCAGATACATTCATGGTACATTTATTCGGAAGTTTCGCAAACCTTCATTATTTCAGCACTTAAGGCCATAGTGAATCAATAGATTACAGACACCATGTGCCATGTGCTATTAAATTTTCTCAAGACAGAGCCACAGAAAGCCAGCCCAATGACTTTGTCACTCATCTTCAGCAGTCACGGCAGAAGCTTTCTTATTCCACAGCAGATTGAGCTTTGCATGCTATACTCAGAGAAAAGGAGAAGCTAAGGTTGACCAAGGACCTGGCAGGGTCCGGCTGCTTCTTTCATCTGTGTCTTATCTCAGGATGATCCTAACAGAAAACCCATGCCCTGTGCTCCAAAGTAAGATAGGATACCCCTGACTCGGAACCAAATTTCTTTGCATTTATGAATGTGTTGAACACTTTGACACTTTGTGTGAAAAAGCCATAGAGCAGGCAAACATCTGAGAAGGAAGGTTCTCCATATGATTTCAGAAAATGAGAAAATAATTTTTTTCCCACTGTTGTTCCAGCTCTAGGAGAGGCTGATTTCCAGTGTGTCAGAGAGAGACAACCCTCTACCACAAAGTACAGTTGGGCTATTGTTCATCAGAAAGGAGCCTTTCCTTACAATCAGCTGAAGTCCAGACATGCAAGATTTTAATGCATTCATTGTCTTAATTAAGAGCCATAAATGTAATGAACATGCTCATGGTGATACAGCACTCACATCCTCCACCAGGACTGCAGAGGAACATCTCTATACTACTACACATGACTCTTCTTTGACCCTATGGCATAGTGACACAGTGTGTGTTGCACACACATGGCCCAATAAAGCCGACCACCTTTGTGCTGCCTAGTGTGTGCAGTTATTCCCTGATCTTAGGGGATGGTGGTATCTGTTTGCTCATTCAGTATCATCTGAAAGCATGTTGGCTGTTGTGTGACTGCACTATGTGTTAGGTTGTCATTAAATAGTATAGACCAACGCAAATTGCCAGGGCTGAGCTTGTACTCTTGCCCTGTGCAGTTATACATAACCTCATGGAGTCCTCAGCCATGGCAGTGCTATGACTATCCATCCTGAAACTAGGCTAAACTGTATGTGTGGAGAAGAATTTTGATTAGTTTTCACCTGCTTTTAGTGAGCGTGAGTCCTCCATCTTCCCAAATAACCTATTCTGACAGTTATGTTTGCTGATAGCAGATGGTCTCCCATTTCAAGTTTGGTTTTAGCCAACTTCAAACTTCCAGCCATCAAATAGCATTATAACTTTAATGTCCAGGTTGAAAAGTCAGCCCTGACTAAGCTCTCTCCTCTACTCATCAGTTTAATTCTTGTCAGTCTTTGATAAACCACACGCACTGTATTTTTCAAGACTCACATGGTAAAACTCTTTCTGACCCCAAGTCTCCTACCCCAGAGATACAGCTAATGTTGTCAGATCCCATGTGTAATACATTTTATTTGGCCCTTTTAATTTGCCTTTCTGTTGACTGTGACTCTCAATGAGATGATTCAGTCCCACTGAAAAAAGTAGAACATGCTGTCCAATATTTACTATCATCTGCAAACTTTCCCATATATTTTATGTTGTCTAGATCATTAATAAAAATATTAGGGAAAAACAAACAACACCAACACCACCACCTCCAAAAAACAAACAAACAAACAAAACAAAACAAAACAAAACAAAAAAAAAAAATGAAACACCAAAATCAACCAAACAACTGATTTCTGGGAAAAAAAATTCATCACAATCATTTTCTTTGTTTATGCCTTTTCATTAACAGTGATATCTGGAGATCAATCAGTGCATCAGTTTTTAATCTGTGTAATGTTAATTTCATATAATGGAAGTTCTTTTCTATCAAAGTGCTATTGTGGATTGACTAAAAAGCTTTGAAGGAATCAATAGCTGTTATGTGAGCACAGTCATCTTTAGCACTTGAGAGTTACATATTTTTCAAAGCAAGCAAAGAACCACAGACACCGTCCCAGTCAACAAAAGCTATAGCAAGATCTACCTTCTGGGATGCCCTGTTGACTGATCTTAATTATATTTTAACCTCTAATTTTTGTTAATAAGATCCCAAATTGGCAATTTCTTTGCCATGGTTACCAATGACATCATTCATTATTCAATAGGTCCTTTCAAGCCTTTCAAAACTGATGCAGTTTTGACAATACTCTTCTGGAGTATTACCCATGACCTAGGGAAATGTTTTATTAGCAGCTGAAGACAGGTACTCATCAACTGAAGTTTAATTTGAACTTGAAGCAAGCAGATCCTGTCCTGCTTGCTTTCTTGCAGGTGGTATTTATTCTTTTTGCCTCTTTCTCGTTTGGATACATAATCCCTTTGCTCTAAACACTAAACAGGAATCTCTTGCACTGTTTACCTACTGCACTTCCTAATTGATGAAGGATTCTTCCTTTCTTTTCCTCCTAATGCTTATTAAAAGTGACCCTTTACTGCATTTGATCCAGTTGCCCACTAGTACTCCAGGAAGTAACTTTTTTGTCTTGTTATTTTAATACCTGTCATTAATGTCTTTGTTTTCCACCTGAGTCTTTATAAATTGGTTTTATGTTTTCTTATTTAATTTTTTAACCAGGGTGGCTTTCTGCCCAGTAGAAGCTGTACATGCTCATGAAGTCATGTCTATCTACATATCCAGCTGGCTATCTTTGAACAACTGGCAGTTTCTCCTAACACTTCCTACTTCAAAGCCATGTTCTCTGTCCATTATGCTAACAATTAGTCTAAGCTTTGGGTAGCTCCTCTTGGAGTTTCATGGATGAATATTGTGCTATCATTACATGTTTACGCAAATGGAGTATAATCAGATTCTAATCAGAAATACATAAACAACAGAGTAATTTTTAGAGTCACAATTAAATATTCTTTGTCAAGAGAAGGTCTGATAATGAGTCATTACCTTTGGGAGCAGGGCATACTGCATTAAGAAGCTGTAAAAAGAAAATAACCCTTCTCCTCAAAATTTGTAATTTCTTTTGTTCTGTACAAACCATCCAGCAAACATTCCATAGGTCAAATTAACCAGTGGTATGTATTTTCCATCTTGGTGTTCTATATGTAGTTCTTAAGCTTTAGCATAAACCAATTTGTCATTAGGTAAGATCCAAATGTTTTGACAACTCATATATAGGAGAAAATATTTTACATGGTTTACCCCATAGCTTTTTAAGGCTAGTAGAGACCAAAGTAATAATCCAATCAGACCTGCATTAAAAGAGGAGCTACATCTTGGCCATATCCCCCCAAACTCACAACATCAAGAGGCCAGATGCTGCACCAGTTATTTCTACCGCCATGCCGCTGTCTAAATTAGGACAGAATTGTTAATGCTGCAGATGCTCATCTGCTAAGGAAGCTGTATTTTTTAAATACTCTTTTTGATTTTATACAGAACTCCATCATGTATCTTTTTCTACACGTGCTTTTAAAGATACCAATTTTGTACCCAAACGTAACCAAACTGTATAACTCTGTAAAAAGATATCACACACATAAAACTAACTATTGTTAGTTCCCAGAGAAGTTTTCTCAGGCACATTAGTAAGCCCATACTTCACAGTTCCACCTACATCTATTTAATAATTTACAGGGTGGGAATTGCATCACTAAATTCTGTTTCAACAAAGCACTTAACTTTAAGCATTTGTTTAAGTTCATTGCTATTTGTCAGGCCACTTAAGTATGTCTTGAAGTTCCAGTGAAGCCTTGGTATGTTTAAATGGTTTGCTGAATAGAGGTGTATTAAAATACACATGTTCAGGTTTTTCTTCTGAAATAGAGACTTATTCTGCAATTTAATATACACTTCCAGTGTTTCTCCTACTAAATGCCTAAGAATGATAGGTGTTTCAGAACTTTGATTTTAAAATTACTTACAAAAAGTATGGACATATTATTTATTATTTATCCTTGGAAATACAGAACAAGGTATTGAAATAGCCACTGGTTTACAAACTATAGTAAATTTTTTAAATGCGCAAATGACCCTTACAGGGATATGCTCAATGAATACTGAACAGATCCCTAAAGCTACTGGCACAACTTCACAGAAGTTATGCCAGAGTTTTATACCTATGCAGCACTGCTGAAAATGGATAATGTTTAAATAATTCATTTCCTTCTATGTGCAAAGCATTGGCAAGCGTATGTGCCCTCCTAGGTACCTGAGCCTCAGTTATGAAAAAACAGTTGGGAATTTCTGGAAGTACGAATGTTAAAAGGTGCAAAAGTAATGTAATCATGGAGTCATAGAATCATTTAGGTTGGAAAAGACCCTTGAGATCATCAAGTCCCACCATTACACTACCACTGTCAAGTCCACCACTACACCATGTGCCTAAGTGCCGCATCAGTACATCTCTGAAATACCTCCAGGGATGGTGACTCCATCACCTCCCTGGGCAGCCTAGTCCAATTCCTACAATCTTTTTGGGGAAGGAATTTTTCCAAATATCGAGT
This sequence comes from Psittacus erithacus, assembly GCA_009867235.2. Classification (NCBI taxonomy): domain Eukaryota; kingdom Metazoa; phylum Chordata; class Aves; order Psittaciformes; family Psittacidae; genus Psittacus; species Psittacus erithacus. Next base: position 152,258 of record WYDI02027878.1, read on the forward strand.
CTAAACCTCCCCTGGTGCAACTTGAGGCCATTTCCTCTTGTCCTATCACTCGTTCCTTGGGAGAAGAGACCAGCACCCACCTCACTGCAACTTCCTTTTGGGTAGTTGTAGAAAACAGTAAGTTCTCCCCTAAGCCTCCTTTTCTCCAGGCTAAACTGCCCCAGCTCCCTCAGCAGCTCCTCACAGGACTTGTTCTCTAGATCCTTCATGAGTTTCATTGCTGTTCCTTTGGACCCACTCCAGCACCTCAATGTCTTTCATGTAGAGAAGGGCTGAGAACAGAACACAGTATTTGAGGTTTGGCCTCACCAGCACCAAGTACAGGGGGATGATCACTGCTATGGCCCTGCTGACACTATTTCTGACACAAGCCAGGATGCTGCTGTCCTTCTTGGCCACCTGGGGCACAAGCTGGCTCATATTCAGCAACTGTTGACCAACACTCCCAGGTCCTTTTCTGCTGAGCATCTTTCCAGCCACTCTTCCCCAAGCCTGTAGCATTGCATGGGGTTGTTGAGATCCAGATGAAGGACCTGGCACTTTGCCTTGTTGAGCCTCATACAATTGGCCATAGCTCATCAATCCAGCCTGCCCAGATCCCTCTATAGATCCTTCCTTCCCTCAAGCAGATCAACACTCCTTCCCAATTTTTTATTGTCTGCAATCTTACTGAGGGTGTACTCAATCCCTCATCCAGATCATCAATAAAGATATTAAACAGAAGTGGCCCCAGTACTGAGCTCTGAGGAGTACCACTTGAAACCAGCTGACAAATGGATTTAACTCCATTTACCACCACTCTTTGGGCTGGGCCAGCCAGCCAGTTTTTCACCCAGCAAACAGTACACACATCCAAGACATGAGCAGACAGTTTCTCCAGAAAAATGCTGTAGGAAATAGTGTCAAAGGCTTTACTAAAGTCCAGGTAGACAACAACCACAGCCTTTCTCTCATTCACTAAACAGGTCACCTTGTCATAGAAGGAGATCAGGTCAGTCTAGCAGGACCTGCCTCTCATAAACCCATGCTGACTGGAACTGATCACCTGGTTGTTCTGTACGTGTCCTGTGATGGCACTCAAGATGATCTCCTCCATAACCTTCCCCAGAACTGAGGTCAGACTGAGAGTTCACCAGATCCTTCTTCCAGCCGTTCTCATATACTGATGTCACATCTGCTAACCTCCAATCAGCTGGGACCTCTGTGGTTAGCCAGGACTGCTGATACGTGATGGGAAGTGGCTCAGTGAGCAATTCCACCACCTCTCTTATCACCCTTTTGTGGATCCCATCCAGCCCCATAGACCCTGTGTGTCTAGGTGCTGTAGCAAGTCACTGACCATTTCCCCTTAGCATATGGTGGCTCCATTCTGCTCCCCACCCCTGTCTTCCAGCTCAGGGGACTGGGTACCTAGTGAACAACTGGTCTGAATACCAAAGACTGAACCAAAGAAAGCATTAAGTACCACAGCATTTTCTTCAGCCTTTGCCACTATGTTTCCCCTCACATCCAATAAAGGATGGAGATTCTCCTGAGCCCTCCTTCTGTTGCTAGTGTATTCATAGAAACATTTTTTACTGTCATTTGTAGAAGTAGCAGGATTAAGTTCTAGTTGGGCTTTGGCCCTTCTAATTTTTTTCCCCTGCATAACCTCACAACATGGTTTTATGAAGTAAGTTGCATAAATTTTGACATAAAAAATGAGCATTGAAAACAAGACATCTAATCCCTTCAGATTAAAAAAAAAAATCCGTTTAAAATAAAAAAATAAAATTGAAAAAAAAAATTTGCATGGTAGAATTATCCCAACTGCAATGAAGCAAGTTCACAAACAGGTGATACTGAGTTCCAGTTGCCATCTGACCTGGGCATTGCCACACACTTGGTGCAACCACAGAGCAAAAGCTCAAAGGGGCCAGCCAGGAGCTGCAGATGAGACAATCATGTTGGGCAAGCCTGGCAGAACATGGAACTGGAACTGAGCAAAACCAGAAGGGTTTTTATTTCCAAATCAATAGAGAGAGCAACACAAAATGAAATTGCAGATGGGAAAGTGATACATGCTTTTGCATCTACATAATTCACCACTAATGTATGATTCATATCAACACTTTCTTGTGGATAAATCCAGCACTGCACTATGAAGATGCATCTGTAGGTTAACTAATAGGGTATCTGGCACTGAACAGGAAAACTTGTACTTGATTTTCCATCTTGTTCTGATGTGCCATATGGAATAAAACTCTGATTTGGCAGCATCCTATTTCTAATTGTGATTTGGCTAGTCTGGATTGAATTTACAGCGTGTGGGATATAAATGGTGCTTTAAGTATGTTGACTGGATGCTTTATACTTCAACGGTTGTCTATACAGTGTTTTACAAGCCTGAAGAGGGGATTACACATGTGGGTGTAATCCCCATTATTTTATCTTGGCCTTTATGATTTTTTGAGTGACAGTCTTTTTTTAATCAACTTGACTCAAAAGGAACAGTGGAAGTCCTCTGACTACCCAGGTTAGAGTCTTCTTTATTTTAAAAACTTTACTAGGACTTTATTTGAAAAAGAACGCAGACAACCAAGCTTTAAAAAATGGAGCTATGAAACCTGTTTCACCTGGAAGCGTTTGGAAACATGATACGCCACCAGTGAAAGTTCAGTTATGGTTTGTGATGCTACAAGTTATATAAGATTGTATATAAATATAGAGTATAAATTCATCTTACCTAATCTTACTGATAAAAGCCCTATCTTTAAAAGTATGGTTATTTTATAGCAACAAATCTTAAGAAAGCTGGGTAGGTTTTAAATTATATAAGAATACTTCTGTTAATTTTTGAGGGATTTTAAACTGGATTGTGAAAACTGGGTGCAGCTAAAACTTGCAACCATATGAACTCCTAGGTGATACCAAAGGTCAGCAGAATTTAGCTTTTCTTATTTGTTATTTTACCTTCCATTATCTTCCTTTATATGTACATTGCTGGGAAACTTGAGTTGTCTGCAAAGCAAATTCAAAGTAAGAGTGGCACCATAATACAAAGTAAGTGTGGCACTACAGGAAAAATGAGTCAGGCAAAATGGATATGAAATCACTGGATAATTTTAAAAGTGCACTGTGTATAAACAGAGGGGATTGTTTCAAAACTATTGGTGTTACTGATCTCTCTAATAAATTTGGAAAACCAGAGGATTGCACAGAATAATTAACTCAGTGGAAATCTCAGTTTGAGGTTTCAGAGCTCGGTGACTGATGTAATCTTTTCTACCCCAAGTTTTACTTGGAGTAGTAAAGTAAAACAGTAATTTTAAATATTCAATAACATCTTTTTGCTGTGTGATCAATGCTTCACAGCTTTTTGCCTCTTCAAAGTGCAACATAAGTGCTAGGAATTCAATATGATGTTAGGCTAAAGTTTAACAGGCTAGGATTATATTAATTTAAAAGAATGCTATGGAGTCTGAAATTACCTTAAAGTAAGTCCTCTTATTTGTGTTATTGATTAGAACTAGCTATGTTTTCTTCTAAGACTCAGTGCTATGCCCACCTATATGGGTCTTTAAACAAAGATGAACACCAGTCCTAAATGGCCTGATTTCTTTTATTCTTTCCCTGCCTGAGCCATTATAGGGTTTGTACACTTCATAGCAATGCTGCAATGTAAATGAAATTCCCATACCTTTAAAAAGGCAAAGGCTCATTCCTTAATAATCTGCACTGAACTTGATTCTTTATAATGAATATATATTAATAGATTGTCTGTTACAACATCCTTTTCTTTTTTTGTTTTTGTTTGGTTTTGTTTTTTTTTTTTATTTCTTTCCCTGTCTTTTAATTCTGGATATATCTCTCTATGCCAGAGGTTTTTCCTACTTGCTCCCATTGCACCTCCATTAAATACAGTAAACATTAGTGGTAAGTATTACTGTTTTGAAATGCATCTTATGTATAGGTTTCCTGAGATGGTGCCTCATATGTCAAGGAGAAAAGGCAGCAACAGCACATTTCCCCTTAGGACAAGACATAAAGGCTGCTTGGATCATGGCCAAACAGCCTTGGCACACACAACACAGGCATATATTCTCAGTCCGTCAGGCTGCCTGGGCTCAAGAGTAGCCTAAGCAAAAGGAAGACTTTATTTCTAGGCCCTGCAATGAAGCTAACAAGCAATACACTAATTCAGAGCCAGACAGCATGGGGAACTTTATATTTTGGAGAAAACATGGCTTCTCCAGGGGGAAGATGAATGCAAGTGACAGACTCTGAAAGAAAAGGGTTTTGTCCACATCCCAAAACTGGGCTGTCTTAAGAATGTAAACTGGATCTGCTCCTTTCTTGTATCCAAGAATGGCCACCCCAGTAATTAGCTGAGGCAAAAGTGTGCATTGGTTGTTTGTTAAAGAAAATAATTTCTAAGCAGCACTTTACTCAATTTGCTAACAACTTTCAACTTGCTTTCAGAAGGCTCTTTTCTCAACCCTATCATGGTAACATGACAATGAGAGGTTGATCCAAGAGATACAGAAACATCTGATTCCAGTCAAAGGGGAGGAATGCTATGAAATTCTACACCTACCCATGAATGGGACTAAGGCCTAATGCTTAAAAGCATACACTCATTTGCTCTTTCGAAACACACACCACTGCTTTACTGTATTTTATAAAATATTTGCATTGGAATTAAGATAGCATCTGGGAATTGGCTCAGAATTCTTAGTTTCCATCTAATCATCATCTGTATCTTTCCTCTTCATACATGTAGCTTGGATATCTTCCAAATTATTTATATCTACTTTCTAGATGACAAAAAGGGATATCCGTGTGGTTCTTCATGAATTTCTTGGCCTGCTGTATTTTTTATTCCAACACACAGGATCAGAATTTTTTGTCCCTTTTTACTTAGAGCAATCTGTACAAGATCATCAGCCCATTTCCTCCTTGTATTTAAAACCCCATCCAAAAGACTCTCAATGATAATCTTTTGAATAGTATTGAAAGCAGCACTTACATAGCTGTGTGTTTCCACTCTTGCAGATAACGCCGGAGACCCTTACGTGCATTTTGCAGCTGTGTGCCAGCACTGTAATGCTTCCAGCAGATCCTTCAATGCTCATCACACACACACGTGGAGAAAGTCTCCAATTAATAGCCTCGATCCATTATTATGATGGTTTATGGAAAAACAGAGAAATGGATGTCTACAACCATTTCGGCTTCCTGAAGAGACATGTAAATGAAGCCTGTTGTACAAGGTCTTATTTCTTATCAGTTTATCCAGAAAGAAAAAACAGAGAAAAGAATAGATTTGGACACATTATTTTATTAAGCTGAAATTCCTTACAAGAGGAGCTGTAATACCACCGTGTTCTTCAAATTGTCTTCTGGAGCATGTGAAATGGCAATGAGCAGTGACTGATATTGCACTTGCATTATTTACAACTCTTTAACAGGCAGACTTAAATTATTCTTTTAGTTACTATGGTAATCTTGGAGACCTTTGCAGCCTCCAGCTTTTCTGAGTAAGGAATGAACTGTTGCTTCAAAGCACTTTCAATATTGCTACAGAGGATTATTTATGATGCTGCTTTTCTTTCTTTCTTTTTTTTTTTTAATCTGTTTCTTTTTCATTCATTTGGCTGGTAACACATTAGATTGCTGTCATCTGGAGTGGTGACTTCAATATAACAATTCTGGTGCCAGATCTGTAGACAGCATGGGTTAAAGATGCTCAGACTTTTATCCTCATGTGTAATGATGTAAACCTAGATTCAGTTTGCCTCATATCAGATCATAAAGTTATTTCAGATTAATAAAATATGAAGTATAAATTTGGAATTTGTTTAATTGTAATGTTTCATGGACTTGTTTTTTATGTCTTTATTGGAAGATTTACATTGAATGTAAGATTTAAGTTACTTTTACTTGCACTTTTCTTCTGTTTAGACTTAGAAATGTTTACAACTACTACTTCCAAGTTTTGCTGAATAGTACTAAACACTGCTAAACCGCTTTAAAATAGTAGTCTGTTATGCAATGTTCATGCAACCTGTATGCAAATAAATAAATAGATTTTTAGAAAGAATAGCTATGAATGGTGTTGGACTAGGGGAGCCCTGACATCTTAACTTGCAGAGAAGGATGTCATACTGAATAGTGCAGTCCTCTACATTTGCCCAACCTCAAATGGAGGTGGCGGTGAGCTTAAGAAGGCCTTTCTGTCTCTCTGCTCCTCCATTTGCTTACTGTTCAGATGTCTGAGTTATTCGTTAGGTGTGGTGGAAGTGTGGTGGAGAGTTTTGTGATATACCCACCAGTCTTTAAGGAAGTCAGCCGGACATCTCAACTGTTTTAGGAACTGGTCATCCTGATAACCGCTTTCAGTCATTACTGACCTGGATTTGATTTAAAACACAGATCAAAGGATTAGCTTTAAACTTGATTTATAATTGATTGTTTCTTTTTTGAGTGTCAGCAGATATAATTCATATTCCTTTCATCCACAACTCCCAGCATGGATTAGAAATCATAATTTCAATTAAAATACGTATTTTAAAATTTTCTCCTGCTGCATTTTCCCCAAGTCTGTAAAGGTAGAGGCGCTTGAGCATTCAGGGGGCTTTGTATTGAAATCACTTTTTTATGCAATTTCCTGTATTCCACAAATATGTAACATAACTTTCAAGTCTGTGTAAACAATCACACTGTGATGGTAGCCACCATGTCAGGACTTCTGATAGCTTAACTTGTTTTTTCTGGCATTTAATCCATTATCTGTGCAGCATCGCAGCATAAGTGAACTTCATATTGATAAAATTCATGCTTTTTTTTTCCAGAGGAAGCCGCTGAAATAAAACATTTGGATTTTTACACCTCATTATAGTCCATTTTTCACTCTTTACTTTTCCTGCTCTTTCAGGGGAAGGCATATGGAATGTCACTGGGTTTTGAACTGTACATGAATTCTTCACATGTTGCTGATCTGAAGGAAATGTTGAATGAGTGACCAAATATGATTAGAAAATTAATTAGGCTGTGTCTACGTTGACTTTTGGCTTGGACCCTTAAAGCAGTTTTGAATAAAATTCCCCAGTTGTTCACACTTACTGCACATGGTTGCGTGAAAGGAATGTTTTTTTTATATACAAACTAGGTTTCTTTCGGAGAAGCTAAATCTCAAGCACTACACCAGGTGCTCACCAAATGTGCTCCATCCCCATGAAAAGACCCTAACCACAATACCCAAATCAAACATCAGACAGTTTCTAACTGCATATGTGCCAGAGACATTTGGTCCAGAGCACCACATTAGACCTACTCTGAGTCAAAACTTCAGACCTCATTTATTGAGGATTTAGAAGGCTCAGCATCTAACAGCAGATCTATTGACCCACTGCTAATGCATCAAATTGCTGGACAATACGCACATAGCCTCTGTTTTCTCTGCATGTGTAGGACTGCTACAGCTAGAAAAGGAGGGACATGCCTGCATGCTTTTTGCAAACCATTGTGCAAACCCATGTGCTGAGACAGCCATTGCTGTGGTTAACTGAATCACAGCTACTATACCTTGCTATGAGATACACCGATGGTTGCACTAACATTGCTACATGGCTACTGTGCAGCTCAGCATACAGACAAGCTCATGCCTGCCCACCAAAGACTGTGTGACCATCCTCAGGGTACTGCTCCACATGTGCTGGACATGATTCTGCATAGCTTCTTTAAGAGCAGGAAGATCACCCAAAGACACTGCTCCCAAGCCTGTGGCCTGTTCCAGTGCCCCTCGGAGGAATGTTCTAATGATGGCATGCAAAATTATACAATGCTATCAGATTTCAGCCAAATTGGACCATAGGTCATGTAGAACACAGGGATGTCTGGAAAACAGATGCTCCTCATAGCTCTGGTTATCTAAAGGCATGTGGTTGATTGCCTTTTTCACATTAATGAATGGAAATCATAGGAAGCCTTCAGATAAAAGGTTAAGATAATCATGGCTGCAGTAGGTCCAAGAGGTCCAGAGTTGTTTTGCAAACACACTTGAAAATGCAACAGCTCTGTCACTATACATAATGTTCCCCTTATTGCTGTTGATGAGACATCCAGAATAAAACTCTGAGGCTTATTTTTAAGCCTATTTGTGGATTACTTCCAGCAAGTCTGTTTTACAAAACAATCCTAACAAAAAGCATACGGTGTAGCTCTTTAAAGTAATATATTTCTTATTTCTCCTTTTCATAGGTACTTAATAGTCCAACTGTCTGATCACATAAAAGGAAAACCACTTTCATTGCTGAGAACTGGCTTTCATATGAAATAGCATAACTCAATACTTTTCAGGAAGGTAGGGAAATGAATCTTCTCTCATTAGAAAAAAAAAAATAAAAAAATCTGCTTTCGTTTCAGTCTTTTCTCTTTATCAGCTGAAGTAGAGATGAGCAAACTTCTGGCGCATGCTCAATATTACAGCTAAAAATCCACCAGTGTATTTGAAAAAGCCAAACTTCAAACAGGCCAGAAGACAGTTTCTGTCTCATGACACAACTTCCAAGGACACTTACCAGAACACCCACTTGCTTGGCCAAAAAAGTTTTAGAAAGCAGAAATGGCAGTTCAAGCATACATTTAAGTGCTAAATTCTAATGCCGAGCATTAAATGCTTGGCCGTCTCTACAGCCACCAGGCACAAGATCTTTGCTTTCTCTTTTTCTAACTTCCAGTTAGTTCTGCTTCTTGCATGTATTCATCTTTCCCTGTCTTATCAGACATAGAGGCACTGTTAAGACTAAAATCTGTAACATCCTGTTCAAGAAATAGCATTATTCCTGCAGGATAGAGAGGCCTGGATAGTCAAGAAGCAAGATTTGCTACTGTGAGTTTTATTCCTGAAGAGTAAATGAGGGAGAAGTCAAGAAATTATTAATCTCCTTTAAAAGATAAACTCTGAATGCAACACTGAAATGCTTTCTGGCATTTCACAGATTTTCATTTTCATAAAGATGAACTTACTGCTTAAAACCTCAGGCAAATAAAAGGAAGGAAAAGCTGAAGTTTGTATTTCCTGGCTGTCCCAGACCAAGACAAGTGATCTTCATTGTTTCAGAGACACTCACTGAAGGTGTTGTCACTAGCCAGACATCCAAAGCCATCATGTGGCTCAAGGCATTTTAAGGAAATGTACAGATATGTAAATGTCTCTGAGGCATTTTAAAGAGATGTACAAAAGCAGAAGGTAGTTTGCTCCAGTGCAACTCAAGAGTGAAAAAAGAGTTAGCTGTGGGTAAAAAAGGGCCTTTTGTCCTCAGCATTTCTTCAAACACACTTGCTGCGTGAATGTATGCACTCTCTTGCTGCTTTTGAAAATGAGTCTTAAATCAGCCAAGATAGTCCTATTGGAGTCAAGCAAAAATTAGTACCACCTAGTCGTAATGTGACCTCAGATGGACTCCCATGTACTGCTCTGCCCACCCATGGTTAAAAGAGAGGAGTTGAAATTCCAGTGGTTGCCAATGATATTCAGATAATCCAGGGAATGAAAAGCTTGTTTTACAAGAGGAAACTAAAAAGCTTTGGATTCCTTAGTCTAGCAAAACGGTGACTGTGAGGGAATATGATTCATGTCATGTGCTTGGGCTTGTTCCAAGCTGTGTGAATTTTGAACACCAGGCCAGTACACATGTGCTAGCTGGCTAACGGGCAAGCCAAACAAATCAAAGTAATGCTGGAGCCTCTCCAGCAGTGTCCAGCTAATGTGGTTGCCTACCTAGCAAAACTTTGAATTCCTTAAAACTCCTGAAAGCTTGATATCTGAACTTTCAATCCCTTTGACAAATTCATCTGAACCTGAGGCATGGCTTCAAAAGATACTGAGTCTACAGCAGACTGAAACAGACCAACTGACAGTTAGAGAGACAGAATCAATAGTTTCTTAGGACAGCAGCTGTGGACACCTTATTAAAAATGCATAGTGAAAGTAAACATGTCTTAAACAAGGAAACAACAGTGAAACAGAGAAGTAAGGGAAGAACAAGAGATATTTTCATATGTTGAATAAGCCAAGAACAAAACCAGCTCTTATCCAACTTCAATGAGCAGGAACAGTGTATTACATTTTGAGCTTCTCCATTAAACAAAAATAGACTGTAGGTAGAAGCAACTACATAAACAGCATCCTGTGTTATTTCAGCTTAAAACAATCATAGTTTGAGGAATTGCACTAAGGGGAAAAAAATCAGCAATGTGGTCAGTGAATCTGTCTGCCGACTATAGGTGCTACATTTTAGAATTAAACATTAATATATTTACCTCACACATTTTAGTGTGAGGTGTCCCTGCCCATGGCAGGGGGGTTGGAACTAGGTAATCTTAAGGTCCTTTCCAACCCTAACTACTCTATGATTCTATGATTTATTTTAAGATGACTGCTTCACCAAGGTACCTGTGTAAAGACAGGAGCATCTCTAAAGATCTCTATTCCTTCACTTCTTATAAAACCTCTGCCCTTACTTCAGGAATGGTGATTCAACAGGCATCTAAACTTGAGGTAGAAGTCAAATATCTACGATGAGTGGATTGAACATGATTCTTACAGTGAAGGATGTTCTTAAGTCCAATATTTTTGAATCAATACATCAATACCTTTCTGACTGCAAGAAAGCACTTACTTTCATTATATTTTACACGTGTGCTGTGAGCATCGCTATTTCTTGGTCCTCAGCATTGTAAAGTGTAGACCTCTCCCACGTACATTCAACATTTCAACATCCCACTGAAACATTTCAATGTAGTTAAGGAGCTGGCTTGGAAGGCTGATGGAACAATCAAATAGATTTAAATTTCAGCTGCTGTCATTCATAAGTTCTACAATAAAATGTTGTTTTTCCTCCCTTACATGTTATGAGGGAATTAAATTCTTTTTCAGTCACATTTACTTACAGGAAGCAAGACAAAAGTTTAACACTCCACAGACTGGAAGGACTTGTCAAGAATTAAATTCTATTTGAAATACTCAAACATTGTTGTCTTGTATTTGTGGCTTATAATCAGTAAGACCCATTGATGACATTTTCTGCTGATGGCCAGGGCTTAATTAGCAATAGCTATTGACTGCAACAGCTTATCAGTAACATGCAGATAGATTTACTTAGGGGGGGGTGAAGGCAATTAGAAATAGTAAAAGAAGACTTTGTGAGAGTGAGAGGTAGAAGGGGTCCTGTAACACCTGCGGCAGGAGAACTGACAGGAAGGGTGGCTTCTATGTCATTTATGAGAAGCGGCATGGCTTCTGAGATAAACACCCACAGCAGAGAAGAACTGAAAATAAAGAAATAGCTCAAGCAATCTCATGTCTTTTGTTGTCAGCTACAAGAAATGCTGCATCACGTGAGTCAGCACGATGATGAATTCAGCGCTCCAGGTGGCTAAGAGACACCTTCCTCCAAATTACTGAAAATGATAGCTTCTCTGCATTCCCGCTGCCAAGGGCAGTGCACGCAAAAAGACTGAAATCCAGATGCTGGGAGCTCTCTACTGGCTTTTTCTGGAAATCTTCTGGAAATCCAGAAATCTTCTGGAAATCTTCTGGATTTCTACCAGAAAACACAAGAGAGTAACAGCTAACATACTATGTTCATGCCTCCATGAAGAGACCATATGGAGACTCAGAATTGCAGCCAGACAGTTTTTGCAGAGGTAGGGACTTCTTTTCACCAAAATCCTAACTCTTAAAAAAAAAAAAAATAGAATGAAAAAAAAGAAACTTCAGCCTTTTCTTTTCTCTTTTTATTCAGCCCACTAGTATAGAGATGAGTCTTGTGTTTTATTCTGTGCTGTTTTGCAGTCTAGCTCTCCACAGGAAGCTTGTCTAATCTAACAACTGCCGCAGACTGACTCCAGGCCAGTAACTGGATCTGAGCAAGAAGACCAGTGCATTGCTGTAAAAAGCCCCACTGAACTGTACCACTTTTCAAGATCAGGTCTACCTAGCGCCATAATTAAGGAACAGTTTTTCAAGTGAACAAGCTGTATTTCAAGGAATGTAATGTATTTAGTACTCACAATATCCTGGCACTTGTCATTAGGGAGTGCGCCGCAAAGCACAATCTTGGCAGATGGACTGGATGATCCAATATAATGAAAACCTTTCATTTCTAACATCTGCAACAATGTCTCCATTCCAGGCGTTCATGACAATGATCCTTACTTGCCGTATTTTGGATTAGCCATCCAAGTGATATCCTTTCCAAGCATTAGCAGACAGAATAATAATAGCTCATCATTGTAGCTGGCAGAAAGCATAAACAATAGGAGACATTAATTATCACCCTTTTGGTTTACAGCAGCAGAAACCACCATTAAAAGTAAAAGAAAAAACCCTAAGTACAAGATAACTCTTCACTCTCAGAGCTTCATTTCCTACCAAAAAGTGACCTAAAAAGGAAAAAACAAAACAAAACAAAACAAAACCCAACAACTGAAATTGTGCCACATTTGGGTTTTTTGTTTGTTTGTTTTTTAGTGAAGTACAGAGGCAATCCGGAAAAATATTTTTGCTGTGCCTATTGGCTACATTTGAAACTGTGATGTGTAATGTGCAAAGAGCAAAAGGGGTGGTGATCTGAGACATGCTGGCAGAAAGTGAGCACAGGAAGAAGGAAAGGATTTACTCAGATTAAGTGTTTACCTATGTATTAGTAATGACTCTGGGATACTAGTATCAGTAAACTGGGACAAAAGGTTAGATTGCACAAAGCATAAAATACAGCTTCCACTTCTGTTAAAACGCCCCAAAGAAGTAGCCATGTTATCTTTTGCTTGGTGTGACAGTAGACTAGTATCAACTCTTCTTTGTCTTAATTGCATTTTCTCATTTTTGTTATTACATTAATATATCTGCTTTTTATGCTGCAAAGATTTAGGGCATTATTGCAGGGAAGGCTTTCATAAGTGTAGTGATTTTTGCTATCAAACCAATTCATCGCAGTCGAAGCAGTGTTACAATCATTAAAAGCCTAAGGTTCTATATCTGTGTCATGCTTCCCAACTTTATTACTATTTCTATGATTAGACAATTTTTGTCAAGCTTTTAAAAAAGGTAATAATAAGATCACATTAGCTCTAAAGTCTCCCTCAGAAAGATATGCATTAGGGAATCTTCTCTCAAAAGGAGATGTGATTAAAGCCGAGATTATAAGAATATGCTAGAAATGTTCAAAAATGATTGGGATTGAATTGAACATGAGCCATGTGATGCAACCTAACTCTGGAGATCTTTCAATACCAAATCTTCATCTTTAAATAATCCTGCAGTAATTCTGTTCTAGCAGTTCTGTCTGGTTTAGATTTGCTATTTGTAATCCTGAAGATGACCAGAGGTGTTTGATATGAAGGCTGCATAGAAGCAGTTCAGGAAAGAACATGCATCAAAACCAAAATCTTTTATCCCACAGATCTGACAGTGATCCAATTGACCCATCACAGTGCAAACAAATTGCTGCTATACCGCATCAGGTTTTCCAAACCCAACCTACGTGATTTATTGGAATATGTGCTTGTGATCTCATCCTCTAGGTTTTCAAGGCTAATAATTCTTCATACGCCTATTGTTGGAAGTTTCTAATAGCCTCTGCTATGCATCTGACATGTGAAATATAACAAACCTGTTCAATTTGATTTTTAATGCAGCACCCAGCTCTGCTTTTAAATAACATCTCATGCCAACATTTGGATGAAAGTTCTTCATTTCTCCCTTCTGTTGGGATTCCAGGGTAGAGAATCTGGAGCACAGACAGCACACAGAGCAGATCCCCCCTGCAGCAGGGTCTTCAGCAGTGGTGTTCAGCTTAGGTATCATCAGTTTGTTGGCTATAAAGATACTTCTGCACAAAGCTCGTTCTAACATGAGTAAGTCAAAGAGTGCTCAACAGTTTAAGATAGCACTGCCACTGCAAGAAGGAATGCCGAGATTCCTCCATGCTTCACAGCTCATTCCCACCTCTGCACTACTGCTGCCCTTTTGTGGGCACAGCTGCTTCTACAGCCGCATGCTTAGTCAGACAGGAGATCAGGTCAGGCCCGGTGTTAGCTTTTAGCCTGGTCTGTTCCCCAGCCTAGTTCATGGTGTAACCATGCAAACATGCATGACTCTATAAAGCAGGGAGTGAGCAGCTAGGGACTAGTAAAAGCTTATTCTGGCTCCAAGTGTTCCTTAAATTACAGACTTGGCTATGAGCCACACATGCAGTGATGGCTACTCAAGCTGGTCAAGTCCTGAAAAGACCCCTAGGAACATCAGAGGGACTTACCCTATTGAGGTAAACAAATAGCGCAATGTCAGACTAAACTCAGTGCCGCTAGGTAACGCATGTGTGAAGGGAAACTTGGAATTATTTGGGACTCTTATTCAGAGTTACACGTGCTTACCACTGGGGACAGCTCAAGTGAAAGCCTTTCTTCAGTACACAGCTGTATGCAGAAACAAAACCCAGCATTAAATTGCCTGAGAGCAGCTTTGAGAAAAACACCAAAAAATGCCACTTATCCTATTGTATTAAAAGAAAACAGGTAGCAGAAGTGATGGCACCATCTGTCAAGAGAACACAGAAACAGAGGTTGTGGGTATTTGCAAGGAAGTTAATAGGAATGATTAGAAGTACAGAAAACCCATGCACAAATACATTGAAGTGATTGGGATTGTTCATGTCACAAAGCAGACATTTGAAAGAGAGAATGATAATAGTATTTAAAGTAAGGAATGGTACAGGCAAAGTAGATTAACAGCTTTGTTGAGACAGCTTTGTTCCCTGGCTCAACACAAGATTATGGGAGACATTCAGTGAAATTGTAAGGTAGCAAATGAAAAACTGATAAAACTTTTTAGCACAATATGTAATTAGAGGACATGGTGCTGATGCACGTGGAGCGTCTATGACATAATTTGAGGTTGCTTACCCCTCAGTGAAAGAATAAGCTATTTAACACACAGCGAAAGGTAAAAAAGCATGAAGCTAGGCTGTTACTATAGAGCAACACTGATTACCACCAGCAGTAACGCACACTAGCTTGCTATCTGTCCTGACTTGTAGCCATCCACATTTTGTCTTGCTGAGGGGTTCATAATTCAACAAACAGCAAGGCTCCCATGTTCTGAATAGTATGGGAGGTTTCTGTTCAAACGAAGTCAAATGCATTCACTTTATGTGATTAAGTGTTTGCAAGCATAGAATCACGTAGAAGGGGATTTCCTAGAAAAGAATGGTTTGCAGAGGGACTTTCACTGTGTCATCGTTTAAGCCCAGCTGGTAAGTCAGTACCACGCGGCCGTTCGCTCACTCCTCCGCCCCCCCCCCCCATCTTTCCCTCCGCTCCTGGGGGGATGGGGAGGAGAATGGAAAGAATGTAACTCCCACAGGTTGAGATAAGAACAGTCCAGTAACTAAGGTACAACACAAACCACTGCTGCTGCCACCAATAATAATGATGATAAGGGAAATAACAAGGGAAGAGAATACAACCGCTCAC
>WYDI02027878.1:167876-178074 GCA_009867235.2 Psittacus erithacus
AAGTTAGAAACACAGCGCTGCACCAGCCACTAAGAAGGAGAAAAAATGACTGCTACTGCTGAACCCATGACAAGGTAGAAAACTGAAAACTATGATCTGCTACAAAACACCATTTTTTTTTTAAGAAGATAGCTTCTAATTTTAAAAAATGAAATGTCTTTTCCTGGTTCCAAGTGGTATAAAGATATAAAAATTTGCTTAATAAGCACAATAAGTAATACATAAGAAAGTATTACTCATATCAAAGATATCTATAATATACAAATCCCACATTTAAAATGGTATGTCCAAGTCAGACCAGAACAAGAGATAAGAGAAATTACCTCTAAGACCAGTCACGAGATCACTCAAGCTAAAAAGAGAACTGCATGTCTGGTGCTGGAAAAAGAATGTATCTTTTGGTAATTTAATATGTAAGAATAAAATTTAGACCATTCTCTTCCAATGAATCTCAGAATTTGGTAGAGGATGCTATTATCCCTGGTGAGTATGTCAGAAATGTTTTGCTATATAAACTAATAACAGATAATATGCTGATGCAGACCAGTGCTTCATAACCAGAGCTGATACAAAACTCTGGCCAAGAAGCAGCTAGTAAGGACAAAAATAATTTAAATGGACAAGATCATCTTCTCAGCAAAGCAGGCTTGAGGATCTAGCCAAGATTTGGAGTGCTGTCCAACTTAATACTTGCTATTTACTACTGCTTCAGCAGGAGAAATTCCAAACAGGACAACTTCTGCAAATACTATTATCAGCCCTTGCTGATACTAATTCTTATAATTCTTATTAATTCTTTAGGGATGAGATAAAATTTATGCTTTTCTACTTTATTTTCTGAAATTATTGAAAACATAAAATTTTAGGTACAAGACCAAGTTTCCACTTGTTTCATCTATTAATTTTAAAATGAGCTATGTTTCCTTCATCTTTAACTCCACACTTTTTGCCTAAAATAGAAAGACTAAAAATTCAGCTTCACATTCCATGCATTTTACCATGGAACAAAGGAAGAGTATCTAGAAAGATCTGTTAAAAAACCAAACCAAACCAATTAAAAAAAAAAAAAAAAACAACAAAAAAACCTAACAGTAAACATGAATTGCACTATTTAACCCAGTGACCATCTACACAAGTGGAGAGAAGCAGGGGGAAATCAAGGTCCATCATAAGACAAATTTATATAATACATATATATATATATGTGTGTGTGTGTATATATATATATAAAAAATAGCCTTGACTTTTTTTTTTCCCCAACAAGTGACATCTACAAAAAACTTAATTGCTTCCCTTCCACAAAATGGAACATTCCACCTCATTAAGACTATAAATATATTGGTTAAAAAAGTGGGGGTGGGGCAGGAGCTGTGTTTCCAAAATTCAAAAGCTGTTAAGTGTGAAATCCCAAAGCAGCAGTGTCAGACCTTCTCTTGGAAATGCATACAGCACTGCACTTAGTTATAGGCATTCAAGTAGGGGGAGAAATTGTTTCTTTCCTTCCGTATTACCCAGAGTGAGTATGTAGTGCTAGCCAGATCCCTTCATGAAATGTTCTGAAGAAGGTAAGAGTCTCTCATTTCTAATAATTGGAAGAGAACTTCCCCTTTTCATGTACAACAACTTTTAAAATATTTTAACTAATGTAATAAAATAAAAGCAATACCTATAATTTAAGGCTAGATTTACATGGTCCTTCCATGCTGGATTAAGAATCTATGCGAGAAAAGAAATACATGTATTTGATGAATTTAATGTCTGGGGGTGGAAAGGGCATCCTCCTCACAGCTATCCTGAAACTCCAGAATGTGTACCTAAAATACATTTGTCTTGTTACATTTCCAAAAACCTGAAAGAAACCCAAACAGCCTTTTAATTCTCATCTTCTGTACTACAAACACTGGCACAGGGACTCCTAAAGAAAACAATGTTTCTATACTGCTTATCATATGCTAACCAGTCCACACTTATGTGTAACACATGCGCAGATGTGTAAAACCTCTGTGGCTTCCCAGAACTGCAGGAAGCCTACAAGTACCAGCCATAGCTGTAAATCAACTAAAGCCAGTGCGCTGGTGAACTTCCCACCTGAGAGGAGGTGACAACTCATGGATTCTGAGAATTTCTTCTACTTGTCAGGATTGTCAGGGCAAGAAAAAAGGCTTCTTAGCAGTCTGAATGGTTCCATGTGAGGATCCAGGACGGCTCAGGCATAACAAAGACCTACCAAAGCTTGAGAACCACTTGCATTACATGCATTCAAGCACTGAAAAACATGGAACAAGGGAGGAAGCCTCACTGACATCTAGAATACCTATGGCTTTAGCCCCTCTTTACTGCAGCTTTGAATATTAAAATCTCACCTAAAGTTTTAATATGGTCGTGGTCACTTCTCTGAATGAAAATTCCCAAAAAGCGCATTATTGTCTCTGTAAACATTTCTACTTTATCACTCACAAAACTAACACTGATTTATCAGAAGTCAGTGAATTACCAATTTAAGCTAAAATAATATACGTGTCTATATATGTGTGTGTGAATATATGTGTTTGAATAGGAGTTTGAATTGGAATAACTGATATAAAAGTAACCTAAGTCTTTGTCTACAACATGGTAACTTCTGTAAAATGGCTGTCTTCCAATGTTACACCTTTCCACCTACACCAATTCAAGTCTGCGATACAAAACCAGTTTTATTTTCTTTACATAAGAACCCTTCCAAACAATGAAACATTGAAGTAGCTACTACTTTGAGAACTACCAAGTCAATACAGTGCTGCTGGGGAAAGACTCCCATTATAAATATATTATTATTATAAAAATTCATCTTTTTAATATGTATTAAAAAAGAAGTACCTGCTAATATGCTCATTTCAGACTTAGTATAATCATATTTAAAATCAAGATAAAGTTAAAGTTCATCTGGAGAACTACAGCACTAATCAACGTAGAAATTCTCTCATATCCAGTTCAAGTAAACTGTACAACAGCTCAATGCAAAAGATTTAAATATGTACCACTAACTAAAAATTGTCTTTGCCTCAAAGTCGATTTCATACCTTTGGTAGGATCAAAAATAAAAACCAAAAGTAAAGAGTCCAAGTGAAAAAGTGATCCCACAATGCAGGCTTACACTATCCAATGACAATAAAAAGGTTAAATGCAGGCATGTGCATACAACTTTGCTGCATATAGCCAGGGTTATTGAGAATAACTGTATGACAAAGCTCTGAGGCGGCTACTTGAGAAGAGTCATCACTTCTATGACCTTGACACTGGTTGGTCCCACAACTTCTATACAATTTAGTGATGTGCGAGAACAGATGATGGTGCAATACATAGAAATGGCAGCATTTAAAATTCATAGTAGCATAAGGCCATTACTTTTCCCACTGGGCCACTTGAACTTTAATAATGTCTGACCTAGTTGGCCAATAAGTTCTAGCAGCAGACAGAGGAAAATTGCCAGTATTAGATACTGTTTGATTTTTCATTTAGAAAGACTTAGAAGATCCTTTAAGAACAGGGTACCAATTCTTCCTGTAGACACCTGATTTTTTTTTGTGTCTGTTGTAACAGCCAATATATTTTCAAACAACTGCAAACTATGAACAATCCATATCAGACATGGAAAAAAATGAAATGCAGAGGTAAATACGAATTATCAATAGAGGCAATGATCACAAAATAATGCTAGCTCTTTGCAGAGATAAATTATACCTTCTTTCACCCACATGACAAAAATTTAACTTTCAATCATAGTAACACAAGTGTAACCCAAGATATACCATATTCAAATGGTTACAAAGTACTTCTGATCAAGCCCCCAAAATGAAAAGAGAAATCAGAACAAAGATGCTATTTTCCCATTCACATATGTATGCTTATGATGAGAACAACAACATTATGTTTTAACAGTGATAAACATTGTCAGATATTATGGTTAAAAATGGAACTCTGAAAACACAAGAACTGAAGAGTAGTATTTCCAAATGAAAATACTTTTTTGGTCTTATTATCTTAGTGAGCAAGTATAGAAAATAATAATTTGCCTGAGATACTATTCTGATACTTTCTTCTTTCCAGAGTAAAACAGCACAGTAGTTGTTGCATGAATGTTTGAAACCTGCTTAAATGCCAAGTCCACACAGAGACCTTTGTAAGTAAACATTCTTTCACGAATGTTTCAAGTCAAGTCTCTTCCATAAAAACATAAAACTGTTTCGTGAGGTTCAATTTTCAAGCTGGAAAATATTTTCAGATGTAATACAGAACCAAAATATATTTACAACACAGACTTAAAGAACACAATGTCAGACCTAAACCATGAAATTAAAACTCTCAAGTATTTGACCTCAGTTGCAATGTCTATTGACAATTTTCACCTTACCCATACCAGAACTTCTCTGGTACCCTTTAACCATCTAGTCAGGGAGTCCACTGATGAAAGAAATTGACTGAAGTCAAATAGGGTTTGCCTCCCACATACACCTTGATAACCTTTGTAGTTGTCTCCACATCTTCACCTCCTGGTGTTTTCTCCTTTAACTCTACAAAATAATATTTCACAGAAAATTAAATAAAAAGCAAAGTTTGAGACTAACATAAGCAGATGATTTGTTATGTCCTTGTCCTCAACCACTCCAAGATAAAACCACACTTGCAAGTTTTAACTCTTCCTCTTAGTACCGCAATCTAAAAGTTGAACCATTAGACAAAAATGTATAAAAGTTGTTGTTACCTGTTGACAGCTGTGCAAAGAAGCTAAAATTGAAACCAGGGATTTATCCCCCACATTTCCTATCTGCCCTCGTTATAGGGCAAAGGTCCATACCCTGAAAAAAACATTTACTCAGTAGGCTATAACTGGAAAGAAATATTTGATATATTCATTTTGTGTTCATCTTCCTCATTTCGCTTGGGTAACTTTATTGTGCTACTTCCCTTAACCCCCAAGCAAAGGATCAGATTATAGAATACCTTGTCAAGAGAAGTTTTCCAGACTCCAATATTAATATTTCCTGATTGTGGAGAAAGAGGCAAATCATTCTACTTTGTATTTTTTGTCTTCAAACCTATATTGGCCTGTATAGACTAGATGTTTAAATTTAATTTTAGAAAAATATTCTATGGATGAATGGCAATTCAAAGCTAATCAGACTGATCATTTTACATTAAAAAAATCGCCTGTATGTAAAAACCATATCTGTGCCAGTTTGAAACCTAATAAATCCCCACCCTTAAACAATTTGCTCCTAAAAATATATAATCAAATTTTGAAAACTATAAACTATATTTAAATTTATTATTTACAAGCAATTAACTATGAAGACAGCCAGGTGGCTTTCATTACATAAATTACTGTTAATGACACTTGCCTCATGCTGCTACTGTATTTAGCATCTGCATGCATCACATGTCAAGCACACACACTGTTGCATAGCTATCTCCAGGGTAAAAAGTGAACACCTTAAGTCAAAAAAGCTTCCAGTAATCCAATCAAAATTGTTAATTCTTTAAACAAATCACAATGTTATTGATGTTCCCCATGCAGGACATCATTTTAGCTCTATCAAAGGTGGATGATACATAAAAGTAGTTCTAAGTAAATTCCAGTGTTGGGAATGATACAGATTTAAGGCAAGAAATTAATCCATTTATAGGTAGTCCCCTTGAAATTTTCAGTCTAAAGCCCTAAACTGTGTTTATCATTTAAAAGTTTATAATTTTAAATCTATTTGCAACTAGAAAACAAAACAGAAGAAAAAAAGGAGAATAATTCTTGTCTATCTACCTAGCTGACAGAGCAGTACCTGTATCTCAAAATTTATTGTACCATATACGGATATCTGTACAAAGTCTATTTTCAGCCCCAGACTACTGTGGCATAGAGGGAATAAACTAATTTAATTCCACTACTTACTTCCTCTTGGTAAGATGGCAGAAACACACACAGAAGGAAATGAAACTGTTCCCTTTTACCAGTGGTCTTTCAGCATTCTTTTTCACAAAGCTGTCTACCTACAACTGGCAGCCATTATGAAGGGAGCATCTGATAGGAAGTGACCACAATACTACATTATCCTATCCTTAAACTTCTCTGATGTTCTTTTCCACTCCTACTAACAGGATTTTCCTTTCCCTTCCTTCTCTTTCCAGAGAATTTTTTTTTTGGCGTTCTTTGCACTGCTCTGAAAATATGTACAATTATTATACACTTTGCTTCCTGCTGTGCCACAGAAAAGATTGGGTTTCCAAGAGAACTCTTATTCCATGCACTAATTGAACAGAATCATCTCCAATGTAAACAGTCAATAGGTTCACCATATAGCATCACATTCATTAAGCTCCAAAATTTGACCAGTTTTGGTAGACTGGGCCCACAGGCCTTGGTAAATAAATGTGGAAGCCAAGGAAGGAGAACTAGTTCAACATCAAACATTTGTTCTATGTTAAAATAAATTGAAGATGACCTCAACATGCGTCATGACTCACTGGCACTCCTTAAATTTCTGGGAGTTCTCAAAAACATAATAAAAATATACACTGATGTCTTTACGTTAAGCACATAAGGACTGAACTTCACCAAAAAGAAAAAAAAAAGAAAAAAAAAATAATCCATGAGAAGAGGGTAACTAAACTTCAGTGGAATTCAGTGAAATTTGACTCTTAACATCCTTCAGGCAGTTTTCAAAAAGGCCTCACACAAAACACCCCAACCCTATCCTCTCCCATTTTAAAGTCTTTATACATTATAGTAAAGCAGAAAAAGTCACACGGCCTTTTTCTCTTTCAGATTTTTACTTTGTTCTTCACATTTAAATATCAGGTCTTTGTATGTTACCAAAGAGTGGCAAATTAGCAGAACTAGGACATCAGTAAACAGTGGAAATTGAGAAGAGAAAAAGACATTCTGAACTGTATGATTTACATTTCTGCATGTTAGTCAGTAACTAACAACTTCATATTACATTTGTTATATACAATGTATTTTTTAATGAGAATACACACTCTTTTATAAAAAACTCAGTCACCCACTTTGCTTTTAACTAAAGGCATCTGAACATGTTTCCCAATCAAAAATAGGATATCGAGACCTAGTTTATAAAAACCAAAAGAATTGGAGGGTAGAAGGCAGCTAAGCCATAAATTAATACTAATTTAGGATGGACAACCTTTGTTTTCAAACTTCTGTTAAGAATGAGTAAAAGTTTCTTCTATCAATTTTCATTTAGAAGTAATTTCTTTCCCCACAACAGTAAATCTTTAAGGCCCAAAATGGAAAAAATGGCATGAATGTTATTTTTAGCACAGCAGATATGCTATGTAGATACTCTGTCCTCTCAGTACGCCAAAGTATTTTGTTAATGCACCACTTTCCACTAAACCAAGCACTAGCAAATCCTGAATTTAAAGTTATGACTGCTCATATGTGATCTGTTACCTGGATTAAGGGAAAAAAAAAAAAAAGGGGGAAAAAAAGGCAGAAGGCCTCTCTAGCCACCTAATCACCATATCAATGACACATGCCACAACAGAGAAGCACTAGTTTATTTGATTGATCATGGTAGATAAACTCCAAGTAAGAGAGAAATTAACAAATGCTTGACATTTGCTCAACATCCATTATTCTGACACTGCTTTCAGGATTTCAAAGCCTGGGAGTATGCTTAATCAACATTCATATTCCCTAGAGAGCTACAGGCACCATATTGCGCCCCGCCTTAGTACTGATGAAAACTGCATATTGGCCATTTCCAAAATGTTCTGGGACTCCACACAGGGCCCCTTCTCTCCCTTGTTCCTGTTCTGCAGTTTTCTTTTAAACACTTCCAAGACAAAAGCATCTGCCAGTTTTTCTCTCTGGGGATGTATGCAAAATGAACTTAACAGTTTTAAGGCAGGAGAAACTCTCACATCTAAATTCATTCATAGGACAGAAAAGGGCCTAAGAGGCCTCTCCAGGGACAAAACCCTGCTGAAATTTTCCCCGACAACTGTGGGAGCTTTATAAAATCTAAGTCCAGACAATTTCCAATTCAAATGCCCAGCATAGCATGACCTTTGTCAGATCTATGAGCCCTAGATGCACCCACTATTTTTTTATTCTAGCCAGCACAGACATTAGACAGGGCACTACTGCTAAGCAGGAGGCTGAATATTTGCATGCTCTTCTATTGTGAAAATGTAACAGTGACAGCACTGTGTCGAATTCTTTTCCCCCTAGAACTTTAACTCCATAGGAGAGGCATAGCTGACAGATGACTCTCCCAACATCTGTGTTATGTATACTGCACAGCTGAGGAACCTTGGATCACTGTCACAGCTTCTCGGAGATGACCTACACCTTTCTTATATCTACCCATGATCAAAAAAGTAAAATAAAAATTTGAAAATGCCTTTTTTTAAAATGAAAAGTAAATATGGCAAGGAAGATTAACATAATTTAGTCATTGAGCTGTTCACATAGCAGCTCACCATATGCTGTATAAATGTCCTATACAAAATAATATATCAGACCTGACATGTTGCACATCATATTGTATTATTTAATATGCTTACTAAAATTTCATGGATCAAGTGCCACTTCTGAAAGCATATAGAAAGCCCCAGAAAATATTTCTTCATCTTCCATGATTTATTTTGATTACCTTTTACAGCTACATGATAAAGTGGAACTTGCAAAATTATGAGGTTAAGGTTTACACAGCTATTGCTTCATATACTAAAATATAACAAATGGCTCCATGTCTGTATATCCTTTTACTTGCATTTAATATCAGAAGCACATTAAACTAAGCACAGTGCTTTGCACTGCATATTTTAATAATTTTAACTGATTATTTCAGTAAACATTCTGAACCACCAATGCAAAGTTCCACTGAGAGAGAAATATATATATCATTGATAAAGAGACTAAAGAGCTGAGAATTACAAAATAAACTAAAGCAAACAATTAGCATATGATACATGTTGACCACTCCAGACCTGTCTACATAAAAATACATTAATTTCTACACACTACCGGACACATTTGAATAGTATTTTTAAATTATTGAGATTTGAAATGTTGGAATGGCAAGCATCTAAACTCAGATAAACAGGTAAAATTCTCCATCCAGAAATCTCAAACCCACAGAAGTAGTAATTTGTAAGAATGATCGCTAGTCACTGGCGAGGTCTGTGTATGAACAGTAAATTAAAACAAAACATGTAAGCAGGAAACTTGTGGATAATAGGCGTTGGACAACCAATGGGATTTGTTTGAAAAAAAAACCCTCCACATTCAGAGGATGTACCAAACAGATAGATACGGCTACGAAATTTTTTAGACTGAAGCCATGCATTTATTCCATAAGGACCATTTTCCTTTTTGTCTTTCAGACCACTGATGTCAAAGGAACACAATACAAATGAGATAAACAGTGTAGTCTGATTTCTCTCTTTGGTCAATAATTAAATTCCTCTCTTTCTAATAATAGGATAAAGAAGAACATATTCCTGTATCAGATAACTTATTGCAATGAGGTCATTAAATGCTGCATTTAGAATGGAACTTGCTTAGCCTATAGGAGTACCTGCCAATTGGTAAACAAAAGTTCCTTTTCAAGCCCTGTAAGAACCAGAAATCTAGCTTACGAGTTACCTTTTAATATTTTCTGTACCCAAGACAATGCACTTATCAGAGAGCAGATTTCGGCCTCTTCAGGAACCTGCTTAGTAAGGTTCCATGGGATATAGCCCTAGAGGGCAGGGGTCCCCAGGACTGTTGGTTGATATCCAAGGATCTCCTACTACAAGCTCAGGAGTGTTGCGTCCCAACTAGAAGGAAGTGCAGCAGGAGGGCCAGGAGACCTCTTAGGATGGATAAGGAACTGCTGAGGAAACTTCAAGGGAAAAAAGAGGCTTATAAAAGGTGGAAGCAAGGACAGGCACCCTGGGAAGAACACAGGGATGTTGTCTGGGAAGCTAGGAACCAGGTTAGGAAAGCTGAGGTCCAGTTAGAATTAAACTTGCCTAGGGATCTTAAAGGTAAAAGGAAGGGATTCTATAGGTAGGTAGCGAATAAAAGACAAACTAAGGACAATGTAGGCCCCCTCCGGAAGCTGTCAGGAGAACCAGCTACCCTGGATTTGGAGAAGGCTGAGGTTCTTAACGACTTCTTTGCCTCAGTCTTCACTGGCAAATGCTCTGACCA